>JXSR01S073962.1:65624-79099 GCA_000969725.1 Ophiothrix spiculata | reverse complement strand
GTAGAAGTGTCTGATTTTGATGAGATGATTAACAGATAGTAGTCTTGTACTGTGTCCTTCATATGGAAGATACATAAACATAAAGTTTGTGATTTTTTAAGTATTTCTTTATTTACTAGAAATGCCCAGGCGTCTTCTCGGAGTGAAAGGGTTAATATCCCAACAAGATTTTGTACTGCGCATGCTATTGCTGGAAACATGCTGAACAAAATGTAAAAAAACGGCAAGCTATTAGATATCTCTCTATGAGATGATGGTAATGTTTTACACAATGATAAATTCTGTTCCATGTCAAAAAACAATGTTTATTTAGAATAACAATGTACACCATGGTAAAAATTGGACATAATGAGAAAAATTCTGAATTAAAATGCATGTCTACAAACTACAAAAATGGCAAAGTATATCTAACGCTTAACGTTTTGAACAGATAAAGGGAAAGTTAAAAATCTGTAGGATGATCCGATTCTATTTTTATTTATAGCTCCATGATCTTTCAGTGTCTTAAGAGTATTAATTAAACTATTTTGTTTACTGTAGGTTTTATCTCAGAGTAGAATGGAGGAAGATACCAGAAAAAGGACAGAAAGTGAGAAGCAATTAAGGGAAAAGGTATCCCTTGAATTTCCACAAAGACTGCATGGAAACTAGCATTACATACTTGCTGTTTTGTGTTTCATTATTTAGCAGCATGAAACCATTTGTCGCATTTACTGTATTTACTTGCTAGCGTATTTGATTGCATGGATACTAACATATTTTGCATATCAAGTTTGTCATCATATACAGTAAACATGCATTGAATATAACATACGGTATTTACAAAACCACACCACAATTAGCTTCCCATTGACTTACTAGCTCAGTTCAAATGTTCTGTCCGTGCATAACAATGCATTTTGTAATCCGTAGTAAAATATTTTGTTAACCCATTACTTATTCTATTCACTGGAGTCAATAAGTATAGATAATCCCCACTTGAGAAATTGCAATCCTTGACAGTCCTTTTGTGTTTACACGATAAAAAGCACAACTAAAAATCTCTAGGCGTTTTTTCGTCGAAGACAATAGCCTATCCTATACTTTGATTGACAGGCCTCTTTTGTGCGGTAAAATTAATTTGATACTTCTATTGTCATTTACGATTTAGTTAACAAAATCCTTTGTCCTTTAATGAGATAACGGACAGAACATTTGAACTAAGCTACTGTACAAAATGGCTTCCTAAAAGCACCAAAAACTTAAAGAATAAACCAAACTGGTTGCTTTAACAATGCCTTTTCTTAATTAATAACGATCTCTTTTAACAAAAAATGATGACAAAAGTACATTATGACCATCACTTTTTGAGATAAGGGATGATAAAGGTATTGATGCCCATATCACTGACAGCTGAATAGTGTACCAGAATCGCACGCTATTAGGGGAAAGTCTCAAAATTTTACAAAATCACTCTTGAAGTATCAAAAATGGCATCGGAGCATTTTTAAATAAACCCAATCTACAGTTAGAACAAAATTTTGATCAAGTCTAAAAAAAATTGCCCCTGTGACTCGCATCCTTAAAAAAAAGCTTGATTAACACAATTGCAAAACTTTCCAAAATGCAGTTTTCACATTCTCTGTTGAGACTAAAGAATTGAGTTTGATATCTTATTTTTGTTACAATCATCATGATCATGGAGATGAGTAATACTAAATTAGCTTTGAAATGAGTGTCATCAAGCATGAAGCCCCATTGTTTATTTACCTCAGATGCTTGTTGCTGTCTCATTCCATTGCAATCTACTTAAGGTCAATTGGTAACTAGGAGACATAGCTCCTATAACTGGCTGCACTTAATTGCATGCTTTACCTTGCATCTGGATATGTATTGTTGTAATAGGGCTGTTTTGTAGAAGTGTCTGATTTTGATGAGATGATTAACAGATAGTAGTCTTTGATTGGTCTAGCATAAAACTCAAAGCAGCAGCCTCTGTTTTAAAAAAGTTTCTTTAGTTGATCAAATTAGCCAAACTCTGTAAATTCGTAAGAGTTGAAATATATATGTTTGTGAAAATGTATTGCATATTATGTTTGAAAATTTAAAGATGGTCAGGTTTTTTTCTTAATCCTTCCATTTCCATTTGTTTCCCATGAATTTTCTGCTAACATTTTTAATATAAATTTAACTAATATTTTCTTAATTTTTTGCATGCTTTGTGCATTCTTAACATTTTAATTGCTGTTTACGAACCATTTTGAGTTTTTAAATCAACCATTTTGAGTTTTTAAATCAAGGATTAACCTCAATGACCCTTTTTAAAATCTTTTAAAATTTTTAGGGAGGACGGGTTGGCGCAGCTGTTCTGACCTCGCCTTTCACCACTGCAGCCCAGGTTCGATTCCCGGTCGGAATTTGGTTTTCGATCCATGCTCGTCCTCGCAGGGTTTCTCCGAGCACTTCGGTTTCCTCCTGCATCTAAAATCGAAAATTCTTTCCATTATTCTCTCTTTCACACCACGGAGGCGTCCCTTGAATTTAATGCATTTGCACTATTGGGATTAGCCTGGCTTTCAGCCGAATGTTATAAATAAAAATAAAAATAAAACTTTACACCTGGATGACCAGCTATTTATTTATGGTGTGTACCAAATGACCCACTGTTTCTAATGTGCCGACTTGTACTCTAGTGCCCCTACTTTTCACCTCGCTGAGACACACCCCAGTCATTTTAGTTAGATAGTGCCGCCCACATCACTCTTTCTCCAAGACAAAAAGAGTGAGTGAATATTCATATTGAAAATCTCTCAGTGGATGTATTTGAATGTACAACCTGAATGGTTATACAATGAGAAAGCTGACATTTTCTTCAGGAGAGTGAGGGTCAAATAAAAGTGAGCGTAGGCCTAGATTATAATGTTTTTTTCATGACCCCCTCCCCTATCTAAGAGCTGCATGTTTTATGACCCCCTACCAATACAGACCATTATTTTGTGACCCTCCCATCCCCTGCAACACATAAATTCAGGAATGAGAATATCAAATCAAGTAACCTTTGTTTTATATGTGCTAACACTTTACATTATAAAGATGGCTGACTGAGCCATTTTGATTCGGTTCTATTGTTGACTAATTTGCTGCATGGGGGAGAGTCTAAGGAGATTGTGCTCAGCTGTGGAAATTTTGTAGAAATATGACCTGTGGAACAATTTAATGTATACTTCACACGTTTCATTTCTCATTTACACCAGCATGTCTTTATAGATATATGATTCACCTATTTTCAATAAAACAATTTTATGAGCCCCCCTTAGTTTTCAAAAAAACAACTTGACACCCCCCCCCCCTGCCAAAGAGAATGCCAGCCCCTTACTGTGGATATTTGTGGATCTATTGATAACTAACTCTATTGTGATCAATCTCGTTCACTTTATTTGCAGACACTGAAGATGACCATATCAGATGAAATTACATCTTCTAGTTTACCCCCAGTATCAGGAAGCCAAGTAAGTTATGTAACTAAAGCTAACATTGACATTTACTGAGCCGGGGAGGGAGTACTCAAAACATTTTGGAAGGTATGTGCTGCACAAGTTTTCCTTAAAATCTAGCAGAACTGATTTTTGGTCTAAATATCATGTGCGCTCCATACAGATATGTGCAATGACCATAAATAATACTTTTGTGAAAAGATTTTTCATGTGTGTGTATAGAATCATGCATGTTTGGTTCTGTTTTTAGTATGGTTGACAAAATTACATCATGTAGATCAACTGTATTATGTAGACATTTTAGGAGTATTTTAGAGAGATTTGAAATGTACAAATTGCTATAGTTTGTTAACAATCAGGCAGTTTTGATTTCCAACACATTGAAAATGACACTAAAATATCTACCAATAACAGCAATTATGATTTTTTTTCCTAAAATATCAAAGGTACAGAACATAAGAAGTAGTTAATTTGATCCAAAATTTTACTTGAATCTCCATGTTTCATCCAAATAAGAAAATCAAGAAAAAGACATTTAATGTCCTTGCGATGTGAATTTACAACCTGATTGTTAAGAAATACAGAGTGTCCACGAATGATTTATACCAGGTTTCAAAAAATCTGAAAAAATATTAAATCATAAGTTTTCATAAAACCAACAGCTTTTCTACATTAGTGGATAAGTCTTCTACATTTCCCATAGCTTTCATCAACATATCATGCTTCATTGCTTTGTGCAATGACGTTATTGAAAATTTATGCAAATAAAGTTTTAATCCGTACAAATATTCATGCAGGTATAATTAATACGTGTAGTATGCACACTTACTAATGTTTTTAAAGTTCAATGAATACACCTTGACCAAATTCAAATCTTGATTCTTACCCTCTGTAATTTTCTATGATCTACAAAAAACATTATCTTGCAGACTTCTGATTCTATTCCTACTTGAAAAAGTGAGATAGGGTCTTAATCAGATATGGATCAGGACACCATATAGGCCGACAACCACAGTGTAGGAACCACAGTTCTGTTGATTATGTCAACTTACCTCCCCGCGTTGAAGTTTCCGTCGACAACAAATGGTCCTAATATTGAGTTGTTACCCATATTATACCCATCCAAACTACTAACCTCTGGTTTTCATTAGTAATGTCAAATGTAACGTTTCGTGGTGGGTTTCCCTTAAGCGCGTAACATGTTACAAAGCTGTTCAAGCGTAACCAAAATCACTGTTTCTCAAGGACACTCGATATCCAACACAGTCAATCAATAAAACCAAATTGTATTTTACGTTTTACATTACAAACGTAACATATTTTAGAAAAGTAACAGAGTTTGTTTTAACTTGATTGGTTAATTTGAACATTTCTCTGATAACAAATTTATAATTCGCAAAATATACCCTGTTTTGAAAAATCGCTATAACTTTCCACAGAAACATACAATTTGAAAAATTCAAAATTCTTCAGAAACCTAAAGACATGTTTAACTTGTAAGTTAACAAGATTTGACCAAAAGCTTACCCACTGCTCCACAAAAAAATCCGATAGCCGGGTATAAATCATTCGTGGACACTCTGTATATGTCCTCATATTTGAATTTCTTAAATGCTTAAGATGCCGCATCGAAACTCCACTGGCAGATGACTGCCCGGCCGAAGCAGCAGATCTGGGCAGTTGCCATTGTTCAGAACAACAGCAAGTGGACAGATCAGTCAACTGTCAGTTGCCAATTGCTCCCTAAAGAATGTTTTCACCATTTTGTTTTTGCAGCCCAAACCATCATCCAGTACTAGTAAATCACCGAGTTCAAGCAAATCACCGCCTGCGAGTTCTAGCATGTCACCCCCTCCTAGCTCATCAAAGTCTCCTACTCCATCTGGTATAAGCAATGCTGATGCAGCAGCTAATTGGTTGAGCAGTGCTAAGGCTGAAGCCGCGTCAGAACCAGGCAGAACTTCCAGGTCTAGTGTTAGTAGTCTGATAAGTGCATATTTTGGTAAAATAACCACCTGATCTCAAAATCAACCTGTATACTCTTCAGATACTTTGCAACATGCAAAGCGATTTGAAATCTAGAATATTTGACCGAAACAGTGTTGGAAACAATCAGGGGTAGGATACCCTACTCTTTACAATACCTTACTGACTTTGATGCAATGTGCATGTATGACGCTAGTGTACATGGATCCAACAGCTTTACATCCCCTCTGAGAGATGACGACGATCTTTCATCAAATATTTACCCAACTCTAAATACTGCTGCAAATATCACATTTAAATTGTTTTCAGTCTTGGATAAAGTCACAAATTACAAAAAAGGTGGTTAGATTAGTGATTTTGTTGTATAAATAAATGACAAAAGTGCTCATAAACTAGATATTGATGTCAAACCCAAAATATGCATGCTGTATGTCATACCTGAGCTACCTTAATGTCATACAGCATACAATAGGAATTTCCGAAGGGATCAATATATAACAAGATTTTACTGATGACACATAGATAGGTGGTACTGGTATTTCTCATTAATTTTAAGAAAAATTCAAAGCTGTTTCTCCCAGGAAACTCATTTAATGTTTCTATTTACTTTCAGGCTATGTCTGGTGCTGATCCAATAGAGCTACAGAAGAGAGCAGAGTACTTGAAGAAACAACGCGAAAAGATTTTAGCCATGAAACAAGATGAAAGAAAGAAAAGTTTACAAGCATATACAGCTAGTGATCAAGTCGGGGCCAAAGCTAGACCAAAGTCGGCCAGAGCTGCTAAACAAGTTACAACAGGTAAAAACACATTGTTGATAATTAGGGCGCATTCTCACTGTGATGTTTGGTACCAGGTCATGGTACTCGATGCTACATCGAGCCCACTTCCTTGTCCAGTGAGAACACGTTTTAAGTGGGCTCAGACCTACATCCGAGATCGGTTCCGAGACCACCTCATGTAGGTAGTCTCGGTACCAGGACATGGTACCAAATGCATAGTGAGAACACGTTCGTCATCGTAAGTGGGCCCGGCTCTCATACACATGTACTGTAACTGTAGTTTGGCTGTTATTACGACCTATAATTGCAGGCTAGCTGTATTTTTTAAATAGTAAACGTCAATTGCATTACTTTGTTTCATCTTTCCTGTGAGTTTAATTTTTAAACTGTTTACCACGCATGGAATTTATTTCTTGCTGTGTTTATACATGTACAGCATGTTATGTTTTAATTTAATATCATATTATTTTAAGTGTAAGTTCTATCGTTTCTTCAAAATTTTCATCATTTTAAGTTAGTGTAAACAATATTATGAAGTAAGTGTGCAATCTTGATGTTTTATATAATTTTATAAGGTAATAATATTTAGTTTTAAACAACTAGAAACAAATATATTGTGGACTCAAAAAATATACCACATTGGCATTTGGCACGGGAGGTAATACTTTATTGCAACAGTGAGAACAGGAAATCAATGTGGGCCGAGCCCACTTGTATGTGGACTCAGACCTAGGTCTGAGCTCACATGTTCAGTGAGAACACGACCTTAGTTACTACAAAACTTTGCATTTTTGTGTTGTCTGAAATGTGTGTGGTCTGAAAGATAGATGTAGGGAAAAAGTAGGTTGTGTGTCTCTGTGTGTGCCTTTGTCTGTACATCCGTGGTCAACACTGTTGGCTGTAAACAAAATAGATTTTCATATACTTAATCAAATTTTCATGGTACTTGGACACAGCAGTCCTTTTGTCAGAGCTAATATGTGATCCTATTGGTTTATTCAGAATTCGTTAATGTTCATCGCTCGATATCGATCTCTGTATAATCCTTTGGTGGGAACAATGCACCACACAGGGATATTGTGTAAAACTAGTTTGTGAGCGATATCCGTTTATGGCAACCAATGGTCTTTGAATATACATTTGTAAGTGGAGTCAAAAGTTATCTAAGGGTCCTCATAGGTCAATGACTTTCTGACAAAATTATAAGATTTTATCAGCAAAAACTTTTGTAGATTTTTATGGGGTTCGGACACAATGGTTTGGACACATTGGCAAAAGTGTGACTATATGTATATGGATCAAAGGTCATCATGGGGTCAAGTAATCCTTGTAACACCTACTTTCAGACAACACTGAGCCGTAAAGAATATTTATGACAGTGCCCAATGTGTAAACCATATTTCTAATTTTTCGTGTGTATCAGTAAAATTTATATAACAGCTAAATAAATCTGTGTCACTTGATTGGCGCATCTTGGGTCACATGCCATTGGTCATTTGGTCCATTTGATAGTAAACGTCACCAACTGTGCAATAGTGCCATGCAAAATTTTGATACATTGCACGGTAACATTTTTTGGTAAGACGCAACATAGGTCGTGGGCGTAATTTTAAATATACGCTTGCGCAGTCTGCGGGCGCAGCAAAAGACGCGTCGTTGCATTAAAGCCGGCATGTATAGTACCAAAGATGTTTTCTCGGTTTGGTTTGTTTAAAAAGATTTATTTAGCTGTCATATAAAATAAATAATGAATGTTTCTTATTCGTGTCTATGGAACAAATATTTCATTCGGTGAAAGATCAAATGCCCCATTCAACTCGGCTTCGCCTCGTTTGAATGGAGCATTTGATCTTTCACCTCATGAAATATTTGTACCATTGCACTCATAAACATTCATTATTTGTATAATCTTAATGAGTATTTTCAATTCTATTTCCATTCCAGGTGAAATGAAAGTAGAAAATAAATCCGATGCTGAGCAGGCGAAACAACTAGCCATGCGTAAAGCTTTAGCAGAGAGATTGAAACAAGAGGTGGTCAACAAGAAGTAAACCTAGCCATAGTGTTAACAGGGTAATCTCATCTCATGGTAAAGTTTTCTCAGAGTGTCTGTAACTTTGTCAAGTGTTTTGATCACTGAATAGGTGGATATTGTGAGGTTTCTCAGGGTCAGAAATTCAAGGAGAATCCAAGAATCCATTCTCGCAAAGATTCTTCCTAATCCATCTTGATTCTTTTTCAATTTGTACACACACATCAAGTACAAGGGATTCTGAAGATTCTTGCAGAATCCTTTTGCGAGATCTAATTGGATTCCCTCAGCTCTTCAAGAACTTCTGACCCTGCTTCTCTTTATTCAAGAGCAGAGTTAATCAAACTTGTGTAGACCACAGATACTGATGCATGAGCCACGTATTTGAAACGCACTGCGTCTGTCTGATGCAGTTGCACTGTAGCCAGCTAGGCACACACTTTTTAAACCAATGCTCCATGTGAAAAGGACAGTCTATTCAAAGTACAATTCATCTTAATGTGGTGAAGATCATGCAGCGAAGGGTTGTTGCAAAGTTGAATTTAATCCAACTCTTAGTTGTTGCAGCATGTCACTGTGACCAAAACGGTCATTAGCTTACTGGTCATGCTTATCGCAAAAGTTTGCAAGCTTAGGATGGTGCACGTGAAATGTTTGAAATCATCACATCGTTGCGATAACCACGACAGACACTTTGAAACCAACTTTACTTTGTGATGTCAGCAAATCATTGCAGGGTTAAGAATCATAATGCAGTTGACCATGTGAACGAGGTTTCACAGAAGATTTCTTGCAATATTTCATTCTATGATAATACTGTTTATTTTCATACAAGTAAAATATAAGGGCAGTATCCAAATTCAGACATTACACATCAATTGAAGCAGTATATATGCAAAATCTGACAATCTCAATAATATTTCCAAGACTTTCAATTAAAAAAAATTGTGCAAAGATGCGCTGGAATATTTTAAAATATAGCAGTACTAAGATAAACTATTGGCCTTTCTTATTGCAGAATTAATAACAACCCTTTATGAAGAAGCCATTTGGACTTTCAGTATCAGTAGCTTTAGTATGTAAGGTAAAAACTAACATTCCTTTAACTATGAAAACAAACATGCAGTGTCACACGGCTGTTTGATCCTATAGAAATAGTGCTCATTTTTAACCAAATGCACATTATTGGTGGCGCTATTGATATAAATTAAGTTACGGGATTGGTAGAATCTATGAACCCTAATTTTGACATTTGATACATGGATACGGTGGAGGAGACCAAAAATAAATTTTATTCATACTAAATTCAAATACTAAATACTTAATTTATGCATTATGCATATAATTAATTTCAAAAAATGAACAGCGCCGCCTATAATGATATTGCAAAATATGGGCCGAAAATGTGTATATTGATCCAAAATTACAATTTTTAAAGAAAATACGAGAAATTAAATTATACAAACAAATTTGACTATTCCAACACCTAATTCCAGAAATAATTAAAAGACTTTTAGGACATTAATTTCTTGTAAGAGTAGTTTTTTGTCAAAACCTTAATAAATGAGCGCATCAAACAAATCAAATCAAATCAAATCAAATCAAATCAAATTTATTTCAATATCATAAAATTATAAACATTACATCATCATAAAAACATAACAAAAGGAAACAAATACAATGATATTGAGGAGATAACAAAAGGCCAGTAAAGGCCTGAAAGGGTTATCCCCCAGAAACGCTTAGTAGGGCCTAAGTTGCATATCTAAAATACAGTACAAAACAAACGTGAACCAAAACAACAACAAAATACCAAGAACCAAACAAAGATCAATTATAAAGATCAAGCAATGTAGTTTTCATAATTGATCTAAATTGTTTGATAGTTTTTGCCCCTTTCAGTTTGATATTTAACGAATTCCATAAAATGGGTCCAGTAATTCTAATCGCTAATTCTAATTCTAATTCTAATTCTAATTCTAATTCTAATTCTAAACAGCCGTGGTCAGGGCCCTGTTGAATGTGTATGTGAGAATCTGGTATACTGCTGACCTTGGACTTTGTTCTTTTGTTTTCTTTGTTACAGAAATGTGTGATTTAAATTAAGTGTCTTGGCTCAAGTTCAACAAAATAGCTTAGACTGTGAAAATCTAAATTAGCCTACTTTTAAAATGCCTTACATTTGGGAAAATTTGACATTTTTAAGCTTAACCCTAACCCTGATTTAACTCACTTTCGCTCACTGTCAAAAATCACCAAATTGCGCCTAAGTCCAAATACGTCATAGACGGAGGTTGCATATGGGGACGAAATCGCTGCCCGGGCAGCAGCCCCGTGGTGGCCTGCTAGTGGTGTGCCTCGCTTCGGAGGTCAGAGGTCATGGGTTCGAATCCCGGTGAAAACATGCTTTTTTCTCCTATGACGTAGTTGGACTTAGGCTAGAAAACGGAGCACCTCTCAATTCAGGGTTAGGGTTAATGAGACTTTAAAAAAATCTATTTTGTGCACAAAGTTAAAACAAAGCCTAATGTGTGTGCCTGTATTTGTTGTTAGTATGTGTGTGTGCATTGTACTGGCATTAAATGTATCAAGTATTTGTGTTGGAAGGGTTTAAGAACCTATTTACATGGCACATTTAAACTGCCATCTGGTACATTTATAAAATAAATGCAATTTTTTTTTTGTATAAATGTATTATTGGGCAGAACTAACACAATATAAATGGGAAGGGCGATCATAGGGTGTGATGACAAATAACTTGGGAGGCAAGGGTATTTATTAGTTTTAAAAGCTTGTCAGAAAACCAATATCTTCAATTGGTAGAGTAAGATACAGCATCACATTAGGAACAATATATGTGACCTACTCTGTCAAAACCCGGACAAAGTTGCACAAATCCCTTTTTCAAATTTTACCAAATTTAAAATGGCAAAATTATAAGCTTTCCAATGATATATCACACTCTAAGATCGCTCAATGTTTTGTATGTCAAAAAGTGATATTTAGGTTGAAAATTCCTGTTTTCTATTGATTTGTGACAAGTTTATTGGGCTATATCTCCTTAAGTGTTCTGGCGACTTTGTCCGGGTTATGTGGGAGCAAGTCACATATGGAAGGTTTGTTGTTTTATGCTATGGTCACATAACAATCGACCGATGTCTGGTAATTGGAAGGAAACTGCAATGCCAAAACATAGGTATGACATTGGTAATTGCTTGCATTGCCTAGTCGATTACTGGTTGGCTGCTGGTTGTTATTAGGCCATAATTTAAGACATCGTAAACAAGCTGCAAGGTTTTTTACCTCGAGTGAAATGCTTGCAGCATGCTTTTGGTATCTCTACGGCTCCCAGACATGTTGGGTCACACAGGCTGGTATGAATCAGTCACCGGTCAGTGGCCGTTGAATTTCTACCCAGTATGACACTGTAAACACATTGTAAACCTAGCCACAAGGTTATGTGACCAGGGTATCAGTTTCAGACAATTAAATATTAATGGTCTATTTGAACAGCAAAATGACTTTATATGAGACAGGGTTATTCTACATATTATTATTAAAAGCAGCTTTCTTCACCTTGAGTGTCTATTAAATTGTATTAGTATAAAATATTTGTAACTTCAGTCAATAGGTAACAGGTGAAAAAAGTAATAGAAATTTGTAGATTAGCAATTCAAACCAATATGGTATTCAAAGTCCCTAAATTGGCGAATAATTTATTAACTTTTTGTGCTATCTTGCTATTCTTCCGTCCTTTGTAGTATTATAAAATGTGAGTTGCTCTGGATAAAATGAGCGGAGAGTTGCGAATGAAGATTTTGAATAAATCATTTCTAAAGTGAAAAAATGGTGAAAATGTTGAATTTTGTTTTTTGGCATAAAATGCATTCATGCATTGAATAAGACTTTACCTTCTAGAGTTTCGAAGGTCAATTATGGCGGAAAGTGCAATTTTTCATGGGTAATTGATCAAATTTTGCTATAATACACTATGGTATTCAGTAACTGCAACATCGATTTTTTGCTATTTTTTATTGTCAGATATTCATTGCATTTAGATCTCTAAATGGAGAATGGGGAAAAAAGAGTGACATATTAGTATATCATTTGAAAGCTGAGATTATGGACAATGAAAATTTGTTATAAACTAAATTTTGAAATTTGCGACTTTCCGCTCATTTTGCCGGAGCACCCCTCAAATGGTGTAATTGATATGGTACTATTCTTTGTATTAAAATAATGTAATTTTTCATATAAAATAGTTGAGAGCTTGTGTAGCACATGTGTGTATGAGATATTAATCAAGGAAAATTGGGACTCATTTTGACAGCTGTGTAAACACATAGGGTGGCGGCCATCTTGGATTACCACTCATGGAGGGTGAATTATTGTACAGCTAGCATTTTATGATGGTGCGTGCCACACTTCGATACTCTTTGTAACGGATCAGAGGAGGTTTTCAGAATATCCCACAATGCATTATTCTGATACACTTAGATATAATAGGCAATAATGGTTTTCTGGACAAGGGGCTGTTAGAAATTTGACAATTCCATTCAATAGTACTCATTCATATCTTTCTAGCGATGTGTTTCTTTTCAAAACAGCCCAGTGTTTACCCACATTGCTGACACTTCAAAAACGTCAGAAACCTGTACAAAAGTATAGGAGTTGAATTGGATTTGCATGTACATTGTACAATGTTGCATTGCATCTTGGGATATTGTGAAAACCTCCTCTGGTAACGGATCATGGGAAATTAGCGTACATAGCTCAGAGGAAGTGGAAAATAGACACTGTTGAAAATACGAACATGATTTGCACGTGAAACAAAATGTTCACGCTGTCTGTGCATCAAGTGAAGATTGCCACAATTTGCCTAGCAATTTGGTCTGTTACCTAACAAATCTGGTGGTACAATAACTGTGATCCATGAGTGACAACAAATTGGTGACAATTACCGTATTCATTCCAATAACGGCCCGGGGCCCTTAATAAAGTCATTTTGCATTGGCCCTTATTTTTGAAACTGACAGGATAAATTCTGAGTAAAAACAATATCCCTTTTCAAAGCAAAAAAATGTTCTAAATACCACAAACATCAATCAAATATATAAAAATATTTTGTTGGAGTTTATCACCCCATATGCATGGTAACAAACATCAATCAAATGAAAAGAAAAAATATTTTGTTGGAGTTTA
>JXSR01S073962.1:0-16655 GCA_000969725.1 Ophiothrix spiculata | reverse complement strand
CATGCACAGTTTTTCTATTGTTTTAGAAAAAATCAAGCAATAAAATTATTTTGGACAAAACCACAAGTCTAAAAGAGCTTAGTAATGGCTTGTTATATTTCTTTCAATTAGCTCTTCAAAATTAAATATTTTTCATAATTATCAAAAAAACTTTATCCATCAAGCTAAACTTATGCCTAGTTCATAAAACAGGGACTATCTTTTAAGGCGCTACAGACATGACAGGGTTTTGCTCTTCTTAATTGCTCTCCCAAAAATTTTGCTCCAGGATAGGTGAGCAATTTTGAGCTCCTCTTAGAATGTAAGGTTTCCTATCTAAACTTGCTTTAGCATTTTTGTTTTGCTCTCCTTATGTTCACCTTTTAGCTTCAGGAGAGTCCTTAAATGCTCACCTGGAAATTTTCAGTCCCTGATATAAAAAGCTATTACCTTCATTTTAAGGTTCAAAAGCATTGAACAAGTAAGACTTCTGTGATTGTCTCCCTTCGTGTGTACATATTTGATCACCACGTAATTTAACGCAACATTCAACCAACTATAGAATTTTACTGGAGTGAAACTTACTGTGCGATGTCTATAGAGTGAACCAACATTTCCAAAATATTATGTTTCTGCTCGATTCATTAATGTTTTCATACAATGAAGGTGAAAGACACATTTATACACAATATATATATCAAAGAAAGGGGTAATACAAAAATTAATATAGCTCTAAAGATAAATTTTGTAGACTTTGTCAGTCACCTCCAATGCAATGTTTCATGCCAGGGATTAACATGGAACAGTCTCAATTGACCAATCAGAAGACAGGATCTGTGAAATCAGTGTGTCCAACAGAATTTGAAATGTGGAGTCCCAAGATGGTCTGAACAGGCATGAGTTGGACTGGTGCCACACTTGTGGGATTTGAATGCGAAATAATTAACCTTTTCAGGTCCATACTAGCCTGGGCTTTTCTAGAATAAAGCAAAAATGTATCTTCAAAATGAAACAACCTCTAACAACCAACAAATATTAATAAAGTCCTTGAGCTAAGACTTCAAAAATGAGAATTGGCATAAAATGGATACCATGGTAGTTTCATGACAGATTCTAGAGAAGGTGAAACTTCACAAAATATAACCTAAAAATTAATTTGGATCTGAAAGGGTTATATTGGTACTAAATTTGCATGCATAATTTTGTCTGTATCAAATGTCCTAAACTGCAAGGACAACTGTAATGAAACTTGGTGATGTGAAAAGTCTTGGGTTAAACTTGTGCTGTGAAACTTTTGGAGGTGTTGCCAAGGTCATTTAAGTTTGAAAATGTTATTTTCAGGGTCAAATGCAAAATTTGTCTAGTCATAGTTGACACAGGGTTAACCAAGGTCATTTCAAGGTCACTGCAATTACTCATTGGTGAAGACCAAAGTTGAAATGTCATTTTAAGGACAAATACCAAATATGTTCACAAATTTTGCCAAAGGTCGTCTGACGTCATATCAAGGTCATTATAATAACTCTCTAACCATTAACCCCATATGGATCAAAATTGCTGCATGAAAAGTTCTTGACCCAGGGTGAGTCCTTGTGGGTCAGGTCAAGGACAACAAGTATTTTTAGGTCAAATTTCTAAAGAAAGGTCATCCCAGGTAATTTTGAGGTCAAGGTCCAATTACTCTGTACCATGGATCCCACATGGATAGAACTTGTATTTTGATTAACCCTCAACTCTTGTGTCCTAGTTGGGAGGTCATTCCAGGTCAACAGGTTTCTGAAAATTATGTATGCTGCAGTACAAACCATCTTGTCCTTATTTAGTTCATCACCTTAATTAAGACCCCTGCTGCTTCTGAGTAAATTGGCAGCCTCCCCCATCAATTTCAAATGTGAGAGCCCCCTCCCAAGCCTCTACCTATAATTGGCAAAGCTTCACCTGCCAATTACTTGAATGTCTACTCCGCTGTTCCTAATTATTGAATTTTAACCGCTTCTGAAACATACCAGCATTGACAATGTGAACAATGAATGAATCGATGTTGAGAAAAACTTGAACCCATCTAAGGCTCAGGGACCCAGTCAAGTCCCTCCATGGATCCTTTAAATATTTGCCACTTTTTCCAGACAAAAACTCTGATATCAGGTGATGTCCCTGATTGTTATATTTATCTTAAAAAAAGGAGTAGATTTCATTGTTGCCCAATCTCCCTAACAGTCATTATTTGCAAAGTTATGGAACATAGGCCTAAATATTCTGTTACAAAATACTGCTGGAAAGCTGCAAGACACTCACTGATGTCCAGCCATGCCCTACACAAATGACCAATGATGATTTTTGTAGTTTGCAGTTGGCATGATTTTTCTGGATTTTAGCAAGACCTTTGCTAAGGTCCCACACCAGCGGCTGATGTCAAAGCTTAAATATGGAATTGTTGGATCGCTAGCAACATGGGTAAAGAACCACAAAGTTGCAAATCTTCAGACTGATTTCAATTACCTTACCCCCCCCCCCCCGGGTACCTGAAAGATTGACAGGACAAAATAATAGTTTGAAAGAAATTCCACCTGTCCAAGTGTGTTTTATTCTATCCAGGGTAGACTGCTAAGCGCTCCAGTAAATTTTGTGGAACTTACAAGTCGGGAGTCTTTTGACTTAAACCTTGTATTAAGATCTCAAATAAATTTTCTAGGAACAAGCAAAACTCAAATTGCTGCCAAAAATGTGTGTCTAATGAGTTGTGGTGTAAATATTAAACACAATTAAAGCATACAAAGCTCTTGACACCTTCAATCGTGTCCAAACACTAATTTCTGCAAGAAAGATTGCATAATCACCGGGAAGGTGCTTTGATGCAAATCCTCAATGAACTTGAATGGTAGACAGGGAAATACATGTAGGGAACTTGGGAACCTGGTTACTGGTAAATTTTGACATAAAACAAAATTTTGAAACAAAATTTTGTTTGTGGATGATTTACACTTCCTATGCTAGAAAATAACAGCCAATTTCCAGATATGGGGACAGTTTTGATCAAAAAAGTCAAAAAATAGAATTTTATTCTAGTATTTGTTGATTTTGGGTATACTATGAGGCTATTCTCTAAACGTATTTATTGATGCTATACAATGAGAAAGAGCCAAAGATTTGATTGTAAAACATTCCTTTCACATCATAGATTGTAGACAAATCAAAAGAAATGCTAAATTTTCATTAGATCTACCGAAAAGGCCAATTTTAGAAATTCAACTATAGAGGGCAGTATTTATCGTTGTTGACAACGATAATTAAATATAAGAGAATATCTAAATTTATTTTGATAGGCCTATATAGGCTTTGAATTTGATGAAACTTTGCATGCTGTCATTATTACCACTAATACTTCAAATGATGCATAAATCTCAAAATGTGTGGGGAAAAGTTTGGGGATGATGCTGAACTTGTCCAATGTCCCTTTAATAATGGAACAGTATATTTGTGTAGGCCTACTGCTCAAATTTTGTTGACATTTTACTTAAATACAACACTGAATTTTAGTAATTTTCTGTTGATGCTAAAGTTTAACAGTCAAAAAGTAAAAAGTGGCCGGGATTTCAATTAGCCCAATGACATGGCAACCGGACTAGTTGGCTTGATGAATCATGCGCTTTGTTGACTCACTCTGCTATTCTATGTACTGTGCATCCACAACCAATGAGCTACAGTGTCAAAGGCAAAGCTGGCTGTTCTGATTACTTCACTCACTCCACATGTCTATTCAACAGATGAAAGGGGAAATAAAATGCAGGAACTGATTTTTGGAATTTTCAAGTGATCAAGGAAATATTTTTACTGATTGCTCTTCTACACTAAGATAAAGTGTGTTTGAAAATCAGAAACTTGTGTGGAAATTGTTGTGTGCTGATATTATGATATTGATAATTCCCAAAATTAATACGGGTGAGGGTCCACATGGACCCAACATATGGTTTTTGCAAAGTAATTTTTCCCAATTTCCATGTAGTTGTCTAACTTTGCAATAGCCTTTTAAAGGCAATACTTGGTGGCCAAATTTGTGCTAATTAACCCAAATAAGACCGGGTGCTTTTTTAAGTTCTAATTTGTCATGGACTCATGTTCATAAAATCGTAACCAAACAACCAAGTGAGATTTTAAATCTTTAGCTGGAAATTTTTGTTCAGACACAACTAAGCCTTATTTGATTTTTAACTGCCATTTTGAAATGGTTTGTTCTATTTTTAAATGCTTCTCTTTGTTTTGGTTCTTTTTAAATAAAAATGTATGACAAGAGCACTTTTCAGATGAGGGGTCAATATGGACCCCCCGACTACCAACATAGTGTGGAAGATCGTGAACATTAAAGAGTTTAGAAAAATGAGCTACTGGTACTATGTAGTTTTACTACTCATATAAATATCCTGTATGGACCACACCTGATCTCAGAAAATAAACAACCCATTTTTCCTGATTTCTGTCTTAGTCATAATTTGTATTCCATTGATTTGTGAAGTTTTATTTCATGTAGCTTGTTATTGAGTTTCCTTATTCCTTAATCCTCTTGATTTTTGAAGTAGGCTCCTGTGGTTGGTTATTCCTCTGATTTTTGAAGTAAATTGGTACCGAGGCCATCAAATAGATTTAAAATCTTTTCGGTAACCATGGTAACTCAAGGTACTCAACTTATTATCATAACTGAAGTTGCTAAGTTGTTTAAAAGTGTAGGTTCCTATTTTAGGATGTGTATAATTTACTTTTAACTGATTGACCTTGACCTTTGAAATGCATTGTGCAAGGTTTCAACCTTAGCTTGTGTCTTGTTTTCTCCTGAGAGGCAAAAGAAAGTATGCAACCCTGGGGATGAGGCTGTTATGTAAATACAAAAGCAATGGAAAATAGGTATACAAATTTATTTAACATTTTGTGCTATATTTCCAAAACTATAAAGAATTTTGAGGTGAAATTTTGGATTTATAATCAGAAAAATATGGGCTTTAATTTGGCATCAAAAAAAATACTACTTCCGGTTGAGCCCTGGGGGATGAGAATGTGATCGGAACTACACCTTTAACCTGCCTTCTCCAAGTCTTGTGGAATCATTGTACACATGAAAGGTTGCTAACCTGACAAATTCATGTAATATAATTCACCTGAGTTGAATTTATCAGACCTCGCAAATATTGACGTTAACTAGGGTGCTGCTGTGACACAAGCATGGCACACGAGTACACTGTTTTGGCCGAGCTCCATGCGTTGCATTGTGTACGCCCATATCGTTGTTGTTCATGTGCACTTGCCATGGTATTGGTATCCTGGGGTTTTCAAAATGTCAACAATTGTTCGTTGACATCATGTCGACTTGCTGATGTGATCTTTGACTTGAGAAATACATTGTAACATGCATTACAATGTGTGAATTGTTTTGGTAACTTGTACTACAGTTGCAAATTTTCTTGTTTCAAGTCAGAAATTTTAAATTGGAAACTTGTGAATAACAGAAAATGGTCATTACTAACCAACATGCAATGCCATTGACAGGCTTAACACTTTTGACCACTTCTTTGTTTAAAGGGACAATTCATGATCCACTTTTCAACCTCAAGGTCACCTCTATCAAAATTGAGTTTGTTAGCTAGAATGTATCCTTGACTGGTGTTCGTTTCAATCCCAAAACCATTCTTTCAAAAGTGCTTGCATTTTTGAGAAAAGTGCAAAAATGTGTCTTTTTCTAATTATTGTTGGGGCCCCAACAATAATTTACAGCTCAGTAGCCTATGGGGATTTTTAAAATGCTGAAAAGCTTGTAACTTGAAAATGAAAGGTTGGAATCAAGTGAAACTTTCGGCATACATTTATGTTGTACTCCTCTTTGTATTTATTTAGAAAAAGAGGTATTGTCAATGTCACATCAGAATCATGAATTGCACCTTTAAAATTTATCTCCTCAGAAATCTGGTAGATAAAAATGGTGGATTTTCGCCAGGATTCAAACCCGGGACCTCTGGCATCCGTATCCAATTATCACTGTGCCAAGCCACTGAGTAGGCAGTGATTTTGAGATCGTAGCTAAATCGGGTCTATGACGTATTTCTGGGACTTAAGCAAATTTCTTAACTTTGTGAAATGGGATATTGTGGGATTCAGTGGGGTTAGGGTTAGAACCTTGGTTAGTACATACTATAGACCCATATGTAGGCTTTAATAACATGTTTGACCACTATTACGAGATTCGGTGGGGTTAGTGTTTTAAAGACACCCTTTCTTTGCTCCACCTTGCTATATGTAGCTCCACATATCCTCTACATGCCAAAGTAAGCCCCCACCCTGATCAAATTTTCTTTTCAGTGCAGATGTGTTTTATGAAAGTACTAGCAGGCAATGTGAATAACCTAATGTTCAGCAGCATCGGTGTACTAATGAGCTAGTAACATGAAGATATCAGACATGTCAGAAGGCTTGACAAATGTTGAATTGCTGAATTACAATGCAACGTATTATTGGATTGCCCTGTCTGTGTGGCATATATAGATGTGGTTGTCTTGTGAATATCTTGACAAACATTGACCCCTCTAGAAGCTTTGCTGCTTAAATGCCATTGTACCAGTTGTGCATATAGCGCAATCTCAAAAACTAGAGGTTCAATATCCTATTAAACGATTTTGTTTTTCAAGAAATAGTTGTTTTGGTAGAGGAGTTGTAATTATATGCAATGTAATGCCTACTTATGCTTTATCTAAAAATTAACAAGGGGCCTGTTTTAGCGAGTATTTGTCTGGATGCAAGAAAGATGGGATTTCCTAGTAACTAGGTTTGCTGGATATTATTAGCAACATATAAGCTGTAAGGCCGTGCTGTTGCTACTTGATATGACAACATTGATTGTGAGCTAGGTCTTTTCATAGAATTGGTGTCTAGCCCATTACGCAAGTATTATTTAGAAGATTTTCACCTTTCTCTTGAGCTCTCTCTTTGAGTGAGCATACATGTGTGTATGCATGTAGGTCATTGACCAAGAAAAGCGACTGGGAAAAAAGATGTGGAAATGTTTTTGTAAATTCTTAGTGAGGCAGATTTGATATGGTTTGAACTGAATTGTAGGTGGAGGATGTAGGATGTCTGTAAAATGCAAGATTTTAGATAATTTGTATTTTAGAACAGATAAAGAGCTTCTCTACTATAGAACAGAGCTTCTCTACTAGTACTAGTACTAGCACTCAGTGCATGCACATAAATCAAACAAATACATTGAAAATGTTACTACTGAGGAAAAAGTTGCATTTGGTGCTTTGCTTACAATTTCTCATTAATGTGGTGCATTATCAGAAATAGTTCTAGAAATGTGTTAATCAATAATTGTTTATTTGCTAGTTTCACCAGTGTTACCTAGATTGTTTAAATTTAAAAATTAAGTATTGCGCACATCAAAAAACATTTAGAAGATGTATGTTCATTACTAGCAGCAGCAATTCGCTATCATATTTGTGTCGTTTCAGGCCTACAGAAGTACAGATTGTACTTTTGCTTGGCACATGTATCACTTCCATGAACTGATAGTAAACAAAGATAACAGGTGGTATCTTGCCTGTACCAGTTGCTATGGCAATGAACTTGAGGTCATTTAGAATTCTATACCATTGGCATTGTTATCCAGGTGCGCTTTCTCCCAAAGCTTTCTTCTTTCTTTCAGATCACAAAGATATCAGGTGACTTACAGTTGATAACTTTTGACCGGGATATGAAAATTCTAGGCACATTTTTTTTTTCAATAAAAAATTGTATTTGAAAAAGACTCCTTAAAAGACCAAGTTTGGTCTGAAAACCATGTAAATGTTGGCGTATATGATTTTCAGCAGTTTTCAATATAAAAGTATTAAAAATTAATTCATATAGGCCTAGATACCCTATTGTTTTTATAGTATTCCTAAAATCCTGAAACTTGTGCAATACTGACATGGTATACATATAGCCTATGTGCCTGCCTTTTTAAATACTTTTTAAGTTGGTATTTAGTAGTATCGACCAGGAGTAATCACAGATGGATCATACTTTGGATCGATGACAATTTTCTCCATAAAATAAGTGCATTTGGGGATATGCTCAAAAACTCAATTTGAGTAAAATTGGGTTCTTTTTTCTGAAAATTGGTATACTGTATAGGTGGGTAATTGAGCCAAAAATGGATATTAAAGATGGTAAAATTTCTGATTCTGGCCATATGGACAGGTTTTTCTAGGTTTATCCCATCAAATCAATTGCCGCACTTATCGGTGATGTGTGTACAATGACTCAGGTCACTGCACACACAGCAATCGAATAGCAATAATTTATATCATGATTGCAGTGATTTGAGCCGTGCAAAAATTATTTTCCATTGCACGGCATGAAACAAACCTGTGTGATATCATGATATAAAACAAATATTGAATGCCTATGCATGTGCAATAGTACAAAATATATCATTCGGTCAAATTTGGACTGATCCATTTCACTCGGCTACGCCTCGTGAAATAGAAAATTCCAAATTTGACCTCATGATATATTTTGTACTATTGCACTCTCAGGCATTCAATATTTGTATAGTGTTGGACATGCATGCAGCCTCACATTTTGCATTATCCAACTGTCCGATGAAACAGTCTGGTGTATCAGAAAGATGCTTATATAGATATAAAGGTCTTTAGATAGATTAAAATTATATTTTTGCAATGTTTCGGCAGGCTATCCTAGAAAAAAAAATTGGGAGTTTCTCTTCATTTTTGACATACGAATATGTTTTGTATGAAATGATAAATTGACCAGCAAGTAGAAATCATTATTTTCTAAAGGACCAAATGTTTATCAAAATAAGCTATTGCGCACCACATTACAGATGCAGCAACCTTTCCGTATGGACATATACATGTCACAATTTTACAAAGGATTCCCCTAGAAGTCGTCATTAAATTGTTTTGTATGTTTTAAGCCTAAAGCCTACATATGTTTGCACATATGCATGTATGTCTTCCGGAAGCTGTAAAGATGTAGCATTCTATGTTATGTAGCTCAGGGTAATATTGTGAGCATTCATTCACATCCCTGGAGCAGCATAATTCACACTCCATTTTCCTTTCCATTGGCAGTCGGGTCCATTTCAAGTTGCCGATAGCATCTTTTCTGCAATGACAGGGAGACACAATTCTTACAGAAAGGAAACTGCTGCCGAGAGACTTACAGAGACTGAGGAAGTATTGTGACAGGATGGGTTTTCTTAGCTTATTATCATATTTCCTGCTTATGACCTAGGATTTTAGACTAAGTGTAGCATTCTTCAAGTCTATGTTATTGGCCAATCTATCCTGTTTTAAAGGTTATATAATTGGCACAAAATTCAGATTTTTACAGACTTGTTGCGAGTCTAAATTTATATGCCTTAAACTTTCGGTTCGCACATATTCTTTGATGTTTTCTTGTAAGTTTAGAGACTGAAATTTGTGTTGGAATTTTTGTGTTGAGATGCCAGCTTTCATAGTAATTGTGTTAGTAATGGTATATTCAGAGTCTGTCGATATTCATCGAACGACGCCCAATGATGCACAGTCTTTACCACGCGCTATTCCTTGTGCATAGCGCGTGTAAAGACTGCGTGTTGATGGGCATCGATCGATGCATATGGACAAGACTCTGAATAAACCATTAGTCAGCCACTGTGCTTGCAGACTTTTAAAATTAGATCATGTTGCAGGCACTTTTCGGGTAGAAAATGTATGTGTGTTTAATATGAAGAAAGTATGTGTGTGTATGTTAGGGGAGGGGAGGCTTCAAATCCCTGGACAGGGTGCTGAATCACACTAATTCCTAAGATTAACACCGCTAAATGGCTTAAATACTGCAGCAGATTATCAAGAAAATTGGAGATGCATGAACACTGAATTGCTATCTCTAGTTTGATAGGTTAAGGGTTCGAATCCCACTATATAATTCAACAACAGATTTATTTGATATCATATTACGGTCTTGAATGACTTCAGGCAAAAGGAGGTAAAAAATAATTGTCTCATGCAAGTTTTAAAAAGCTTGCTTATTTACAACAATAAGTTTAGCCAACCTTTTGTACACACAGTTCAGTGTGTATTCTAGCTGAGATGAGTAAAAAGTTGACTGTAACTTTTGAATTTGAATAAGATTATTGATTAATTTTTATTTTCCATGAGGAAATAATTCTGAAATCCTGTTGTTTTGTTTCAACGTCTCTTTGCATGAAATAAAGGGAAATACACCGATCCAAAGCGATGTAGCTATAAATAGACTTTGACCTCAGCCTATGACGAATTCCTGTCATAGGTATGGAGGGAGACTGGTGGACTTCCCGCTGTTTACTAGTAGTCAGTATATCTTTGGTATTGGTAGACATAGGAAAAGGCTACTTCTGGTCCTGGTTTCTGGTTGATGTTTTCTGAACATTAAAATTGGAAGAATACACTTTTCCATGGTTTGGCCTCTGTTTTGTACCAGTAGGCCTACTCTTGTGTGCAGCATTTTATGAACTTGAACAAGGTAGGTCATTTCACAACCTCATATGATAGTGGCAGAGAGTATAGTCAAAATTAATACGATACATGAATGCTTGATCGTCAGATTATCTCCTCCCATTAGTGGTCAAAGAGACTTAAGTGATCCATTAGTAACATGACTTATATGAGAAAGCACTCTCCCAAATTTGACAGTCAAAGTTGGGTCATGATCAAATACTTTTAAAAGAACTAAAATGCAGTGCTCAAGAATTTCAAAACTCAGATCAGACGAACCATTTCAAAGTGTACGCCAAAAAAGTTGTGTTGTGGCCCTTAGATTTGGCAAACATTTTCAGACAAAATTTCGAAAAACTCATTTTCAAAAGGAATTTTTCCATCAAATTTAGTTCATATTTGCAAACTGTAACAACAAGTACATTACTTAAATGAAATTTGAAAAACGAATTATTTAATTAGGCCTATAGTATTATTGTATAGCAAGCACAATTTTGATCCTAATATGCTATTCAAGAACTTCACCAAGGCCGATTTGATATTTTTTGTGCCCAAAAGAAGCTTATGATAAAAAATGATGATGAAAATTTATTTTGCACTAAAATGCAAAACAAAGGTTGGATCACAACTTCCAGAATCTATGGTTGGATCCATAGCCAGGGACTCCCCTTGAGGAGTTGTCTATAATATCATAAGATAATTTTTAAAACATTTTTATTACATTTTAATACTTTTATCTTGAAAAGAGATGTGATACACTTGGATATAATGGTTGCACTTAGGACATTGTAGAGTGGATTTTTATTTTTTTATGTACTTAAAATAATTTTACAAACTTTTTAGCTAAGCACTATCATATAAATAAGGTGACTGTATACATTATAGATGTAATAGGCCTGAAATGTCAGGTTGGTTTGGATTGATTCCAGAATTCTGATTGGTTGAGAATGACTATTGACCAATTAATCTATAAGACCGCAAATTACCCAACAAGTACATCATCAAAACTCACACATCCAAGTGCCTTTTCCTTATTACAAAACTTGGGTAACTTTTTATTTATCATTTTGACTAATAAATATCATTATTTTAGTAAAAAATAGGTGTTTTTTAGCCAAAATAAGAAATGAGATGCTGGTGCCACCACTGGTGGAATTGCAAAAGGCGGACCTGCAGGAAGCATATATAACATTTCCATTTTGATTGATCTTATAATGTTTTATTTTGGTGGAGCTAATGTTTTTTGAAGGGTTTTTTTACCTTTATGGATTGGAACCTCTTTTTGGGGGTGGGGATTGGGTTGGTTCTTTCTGTGTGCTTTTACCTTTTGATGTACCTTTTTGTACAGTTTCAAAATGGGGAGGGGTGCAACATCCCCATTGGCTATAGGTTTGGCTGAAACCGGGGCTGAAACTGTGCAGATCAAGTTTCAGACTTGGAATATCTATGTTTCATTCAAATAAGGAAAAAGAATATTTTGTTACCGATCAGATCACTTACCTTTAAAAAATGTAAACAGTTGAGAAAAGTTTTCTGACTGCAAGTATTTTAATATATCCTAAACTAGCAAATTACAATTGAAATGTCCTTATTATTGTCAGTGTGGGCGACTCCTAGACACGGAAGGGGAAGTTGCTTGTTACTCTGTTTTTTGGTGATGATTTTCTTTTTATATGATGCTGTAATGATGGTGCATATGGAAGTTAACAATTACAGCCATTAGTCAAATAATTTCCAACAATGTCAAAGTTGTGTTTCCAGTGTGGAAATGATGGATTCAAAATCAGGCTCAACTTTTTAATAGAAATCTGTTGATAAGGAAATTCTCAAGGATTTAGTTATTTATATTTTTAGTGTGTTTCTTGAAATTCATTAATGCTAACTTGGTCATTTTTGGGATTTTTGATAAAATTCCCTTGTTTCCATTCCGTGACCATTTTTTCCCTAAGAGTGGTGCACTTCTACCAATAGATACAATACTGCATATAGATGCAACAGATTCCATCATTGGCAAAATGTTTGATCAATATTTTATTATTTTATTGATTTGCTGTGTTTTAAGTGCATATTGCTTATTTAGGTAATTCTAAAATGAAGTACCATAATTACCTGGCTTGTACATTATGTGTAAGCTGGGGATTCCCCAATTGACGTGGGCAAGACAAAATGTCATTTGCAGTAAACAATGAAACGAAAGCAATTGTTCTTGCTTTTGACGCACAGTTCAGCTTGAGTAGATGTATGCAAAATAAGCATCAGAAGTGATCAATGATTCAACAATATTTATAATTTTATTTTTATTTAAGTACAATATTTACTAGATTGCATTTTTACTTTTATTGTCCAATTTCATGGATCAAAGTACTTAAAAACCCTGTTTGTGAATTTCCCAATTTTTTCTGCAGGAGATTTACACTGTTCTGTAGGAATAGTTAATAATTTCAAGATCACTTTGTGGCAATAGTTTTAACTCCCGGGACACCGCTCGAAGAAGAAAGTGGTACGCATGCTCGTTAGAGAACCTCAAAATCGGACCCTAAATGTCGAAATCAAGTACAGCAAATTCCAACCCTTGATGTCGTAAAATATTCAAAATCATACCCGTAAATGTCGCGATGTCGTAATACACTAAAATTGATGCCCCAAATGTCGTGATGGACATTTGACCCACTAATGGCATAACACTAAAATGGACCCTTAAATGCATAACAACGCACTATATTTTGCCATAAAAACATGAATAATACATTGGAAGCCTTTTCTATAGTTATTTCCTGGAATTTTAGAATAGCTGGTGAAAAAGTTACCCTAAAGTAGAAGATATCGTAAAGAGACGACCCTTAATGTTGAAAGTTACCCTGAAAAGGCACCGGGAGAGGCACCCCCCTTTTTCTAAAGACGTTAACGACGCTAATGGGGAAAAATGTGACCCTTTTTCAACATTTTTCTGACGAGCATGCCTACCACTTTTTTCTTTGAGCTGCCCCCCGGGTTTTTACTATCACACAGTAAATATTTGCATAATGTAACAAAAAATTGTGTTTTAGCAGGATACAAAAAAGATAAAATATTGCCAAAAATATCCATCTCTTCTTTACTACTTTGTAAAAAATCCATATTGTCATGCATTCTACCAGTGGCGTAAATTTTGTCAATTTTTAAATTGTCCCAAAATAATTTTGTGAGGAAAATGGAATTTTTATGAATTTAAGCAAATTTGGGTTATTTGCTATATGAAAAAAATTTGGGTGTACCTTTTTGAGTCTGAGCAAAATTGTTCTGCCACTACTCGCCCCCTCAAATATCTAGTTACGCCGCTGCATTCAATGGTGGAATTCAATCGTACTGCTTGTGCCCGAATCCACTCTAACTATGCTTGTTATTATTTAGTTTAAAAACAAAACAAGAAAGGACACTATTCAGGGTAAATTTTAAGGGAGTTGTGGGGCAAGGCAATTTTCAAAGGGCAAATGAAAAATGCCTTCAATTTTAAGCATTTTGCAAGGGCATCTCGGCAACTTCAGCTAATCAGAAAGGGCATCAAGGCATCTTTGTCATTGTAAAAGGGCATCAAGGCAAGTACTAGTAAAATAAGGGAAATTTAAAAGAAATGAAGAAAGAGACCAACTTTATAAAATAAAAAAAAACAATGTTCGTTTAACCGTCATGACCGGCCGTCTGTTGAATTTTGCACCTGTAATAAACTACGTTTCCTGGCGAATTTGTACTCAATTTATGACTTACAAAAGTAACAGGCGGTCGAAAATTGTCTTCAAACCCCTTTTATTAAAATATATGAAGTCATATAATCAACAAAACTTTGTTTCTCTGGCGAATATTTTACTGCACTGCAACGTGAAATCTACGTACAGGGCGCCGCCATTGAAATCCAAATAGTCCAATGGATATCCCGCCTTTACATTGACGGCACCAGTCTCGGAACAGAATTTAACCAAATTTACCGCGGCGCGGCGACTTTAACTATAAATAGACATATTTGTTCGCAATTTCGTGGAAATAAAATGGTGCATTAAGTATTGTAAACATGTTAGATGATTAATTAAACATTTTGGATTAAATTTGGGAATGTTTCCTATCAAACAACATCATTCCTTTATTCTTTTTTTTTTCGTGAAAAGGGCATTACGGCAACCATATAAAAGGGCACGGCAGTTGTGCCGTCGGTGCTGTTGGTTTAAATTTACCTTGCTTTTATTACTCAGTGATGAAATTGGCACAAACTGGATTTTGGGTAGCAAGTTTTTTTCAAAATTAGAGAAAGGAGTATATTTTTCAGCAGCCTAGGTAAATACAAAATTCAAAAACATGCCAGTTCAGTTAGAGGGGCATTGGACAAGTTCAGCATCATCCCCAAACTTTTCCCGAAGCATTTTGAGATTTTTGCATTATTTGAAGTATTAGCGGTTATAATAACAGCATGCTAAAATTTGTTTCCAAATTCAAACCCTATACTTCAAAAATTTTAGATATTATTTTATTTTGAATTATCGTTGTCGACAACGATAAATATTGCCCTCTGCAGTTGAATTTTCAAAATTGTCCTTTTCAGGTTATCTAATGCAAACTCAAAATTTCTTTTGATTTATCTGCAATCTAAGATGTGAAAGAAATGTTTTACAAACAAATGTTTGTCTCTTTCTTGATATATGGCACCAATAAATACATTTAGAGAATAGCCTCATTCCCAAAATCAGCAAACAAAATAAAATTCAATTTTTTGACTTTTCTGAAGGTTTTGATCAAAATGTTCCCGATCATCTGGTAATTGACTCTTGTTTTCTAACATATGAAGTGTAAATCATTCAAATTTCAAAATTTTGTCCAATGCCCCTTTAATTTTAAATGGATAATAGTAGTCACTATTTTGAGGATTTTGTGTACTTTATGTTCTAATCTGATGAATAAAATGAAAC
The DNA here is from genome assembly GCA_000969725.1 of Ophiothrix spiculata. NCBI lineage: Eukaryota > Metazoa > Echinodermata > Ophiuroidea > Amphilepidida > Ophiotrichidae > Ophiothrix > Ophiothrix spiculata. The sequence goes on along the minus strand of JXSR01S073962.1, from coordinate 1,240 downwards.
TTACATCACCAAATGTGTTTGTAATAGGTCAGTAAAAAGGGTAGCCATTTTTTGCCATTTTTCTCTGTTTTTGTATAAACTGCAGCCATACATCCAAGAGTTCAAATTTTGCAGAACAAACCCCAATTTTGTTTGTAAAACACGCTTGTTTTTCCAAGCTATCCACCAAGCTGATTTGAATATGAATCAACTCTGGGTTGGAGGTCAAAGTCCTACATGCCTCTCTGATCAGTCATCAGTGGCAGTCCAAGAAAAACATGCAAATATATGGAGCATTATTAACACGATTATGACAATAATTATTGTTTTACATGTTTGAGCATACATGTACATTGCTGATATGTTTATGGGTCCCCATGTTTATGTGCTCTAGAGGTGTTGGTATTTCAAGTTTACATATTTAGTCACACTTTCAAGAGTTAAAATGACATACCAAATTTCCATTGTGACACTAGTAATAATATGGAATTTGTATTGATGATATTTGATAGATAAGTTATTGTGCATTTTGGTGGATGCGAAAGAAACGTGCATGTGTTGAGTAAACCTAAAAATCAATATATGCATTATCACAGGTGTCGAGCAATAAAATTCCCATATTGATAAATTTATGCCTTTTGTTGTGCTATCTTCAAATTTTATCTTTAATAATGTTGCTCGATTTTACATCTTGATTCATGGTCATGTGATCCATAAATATTCCAGAAGTCAAGATTACAAGATTGTAAAAAAAAAAACCTTTTTGGTGAAATTAATGTTTTACTGAATACTTAAAATAGTTTTGTTAATCGTTTGTATTATTTCTAAAGAAATTGTTATTTTATTTTGTTTAATAATTTGTAGCTTTTATAGCATTATATTGTTTAGGCCTATGCATTAAAATAGTTCCATTAACAATCCTGACCAGTTTTATGACCTTGACATGGCGGCCTTCAACACCAACACAATTAAACCATGAGGAAAAATGGGTAATTAAAAATACATAAACCTATTGATTTTAGAATGAAATTAATTTGCATGCAGGACTTTCAAGTTACAGATCCACATGTTAGTTTTTGAAATTGACATGTGACCTAAACATGTGACTGCATATGATAAACATATGATCGGCCGCTTCAGCCTTCACAACTTCTCCCGTGACATCCAAATCAAAACAATCAAATACCTCTTCAACTGACTTCTTACAAAAATATAGGGCTAAATATAGGACAATTTTTCCAAAAATATAGGGTTAATATAG
>JXSR01S073961.1:47556-59763 GCA_000969725.1 Ophiothrix spiculata | reverse complement strand
TAAAACCTAATACCCTTGAACATACGCGCCGTGGCTACAGAGCTGCACTCTGTAGCTAGGCGCATCTACAAACTCTAACCTCCACATCAATTCCAACCCGCCAAACCACACCTACCATAACATATCTGGGTTGTGCACTCATTGACATTTGCAGAAAAGGGGTGAAAATCTACTTTATTCACGAGTCAGTCTATCGGAGAGAAGTATCCACATCTATGGCATTATGAAACTGTGAGCCTAGCGTTGATCCCCTTCGCAGAGAAGCCCAATACCTGCTTCTTACCCGAAGAGCAATGATCTTCAAGGCCATTACCCGATTAAAGTACCATAATATTTCTCATATTTTTCTTGTGAATTTTCCCAGCTTAGCTATGTTCCGCTTTGGAGATAATGAGAATGTGTCTATTTATTGAACCATAATTATTTTTACACGGTAGCGAATAGGCAGCTCCATAACACAAAATTGGCCATAAAATGAAAACGGTTTGACCGATTCAGCTGAAATATTTAGTGGTCATCTTTCATATGACACTGAAACAAAATTTTGAAAAATTGGACCAAGCCTCTTTAACTAAGTAATATTTTGGTTATTTTTAAACAATAAGAAATGACCTCTGAGTGGGTCAAAGTAACAACTTTTGACTTCATTTAGGTTATTTTGAAATGACCACCCAAACTAGTCAAATGTTTGACTACCTATTTTTAAGTGTGCGGTAATTCCTAAGAGAAGTTATGCTTGTTTTAGTAAAAAAACTCATTTTTTCAAGCTGTCCATGGAATAAGTAAGCAAACCAATTAAAAATGTACAGTAAACATTTGATTAAGCAGAGTAAATTCCTATTTATGAATACCCTACCCTTCCTTTGACTGATATTTAAACATTGAACATTTGTTGAATCAAAGAGAATGGTCATACATAGGGAAAGCTGTCCATGATTTGCTGATCTTTAGATGAAAGGAACACTTAAAAAGAACCATTTAACATCTAGCATTTTGATGCAGGAATTTCAAATACAAATATGATGGCTCACACCGAAAGGGGGGGGGGCTTTAAAGTGACACCTTATTTGTCAAAATTGATCAACGCGATAACAATTTTACAACAGAAAATCTGCTGGAAATTCTTATTATTTTCTTAATTTTTTGCTACCTTATTTCACCAGTATCTCGAAAAGTGTTCTGTCGCAAAGTCCCCCTTTTCGGGTTGAGTCATCACATTTATCACGCTCTTTGTCAATGACAAACATAGCGTAAACGGACATTTAATCCAGGTGGACACTTATTACTGTGACTGCTGTGACAGTAACAAAGGTCCGTTAGGATTCTCAGTCTGTTTACTACATTATTTAGAAGTAAAATCAATGCTATTTACAGATGTCCGGGTTAAGACTATTTTTCCTAGGAATAGGGGTCAGAAGGTCCCCTGAGGCTAGGAATCACAGTCCCCCGGACTATAATCTCAGGGGGACCTTCAGCGCTTTCACACCGGCATGCACACAGGGTTGACCGATAAAGAAGTTATTGAAGTTCAAAGGCATACAACTCCAAATTGGAATAATGTACACAAATAACAGATACTTTTAAGCTGGACGCTATGATCCCACCGTAGGTCAATGTGCGTAGGACGACTAATTTCTATCTTTGGCACCAGCAGTTAAAATCGCCTTGTATTGTGTAGCGTCGTGTATGGATTTTACCCCTAATATCTCGGTCAAAAAAGATCGCCCGGTGAATACGACCGCGCATATATGTAGATATATTGTATAAGTATGAATTTCAGTCGTTGTTTTGTGAATCAGAATTCTTGTATAGTTTTAATAGTCCATTTTGTTTAATCCTAATTTACCATTAAATTTAATTTGTTTTTCAGGATTGTAGGCTTACTATGTATGGATTATAATTGATATATATATATTTTTTAAAACCTAATACCCTTGAACATACGCGCCGTGGCTACAGAGCTGCACTCTGTAGCTAGGCGCATCTACAAACTCTAACCTCCACATCAATTCCACCCCGCCAAACCACACCTACCATAACATATCTGGGTTGTGCACTCATTGACATTTGCAGAAAAGGGGTGAAAATCTACTTTATTCACGAGTCAGTCTATCGGAGAGAAGTATCCACATCTATGGCATTATGAAACTGTGAGCCTAGCGTTGATCCCCTTCGCAGAGAAGCCCAATACCTGCTTCTTACCCGAAGAGCAATGATCTTCAAGGCCATTACCCGATTAAAGTACCATAATATTTCTCATATTTTTCTTGTGAATTTTCCCAGCTTAGCTATGTTCCGCTTTGGAGATAATGAGAATGTGTCTATTTATTGAACCATAATTATTTTTACACGGTAGCGAATAGGCAGCTCCATAACACAAAATTGGCCATAAAATGAAAACGGTTTGACCGATTCAGCTGAAATATTTAGTGGTCATCTTTCATATGACACTGAAACAAAATTTTGAAAAATTGGACCAAGCCTCTTTAACTAAGTAATATTTTGGTTATTTTTAAACAATAAGAAATGACCTCTGAGTGGGTCAAAGTAACAACTTTTGACTTCATTTAGGTTATTTTGAAATGACCACCCAAACTAGTCAAATGTTTGACTACCTATTTTTAAGTGTGCGGTAATTCCTAAGAGAAGTTATGCTTGTTTTAGTAAAAAAACTCATTTTTTCAAGCTGTCCATGGAATAAGTAAGCAAACCAATTAAAAATGTACAGTAAACATTTGATTAAGCAGAGTAAATTCCTATTTATGAATACCCTACCCTTCCTTTGACTGATATTTAAACATTGAACATTTGTTGAATCAAAGAGAATGGTCATACATAGGGAAAGCTGTCCATGATTTGCTGATCTTTAGATGAAAGGAACACTTAAAAAGAACCATTTAACATCTAGCATTTTGATGCAGGAATTTCAAATACAAATATGATGGCTCACACCGAAAGGGGGGGGGGGGCTTTGAAAATGATATCAATTTTGTTTTAATCATTTCATCTGTTACAACATTTTCTAAGCTTTAAAATGACACCTTACTTGTTGAAATTGATCAAGGCGATCAAATTTTACAAAAGAAAAACACGAGGTTCTGGACTATCACCCGCCGGTAGAGTATGAACTGATTCAAGACCCTTCTTGTCTTTAATCAATACGATATATCTTTTATTTATAATACATTCTGACTTCCATAAGAAAGTGTCTGCTAACTCCATACTTTGATTAAAACCTTTTAAAGAAAGTACCAAAAAACAAAACCGAAAATCTTCTTGCAGTGACGCTTTTTTCCAACCATTGAAATACAAACTGCACATCTCTAAGAAGATTCTTATCCCTTCCTTAATTTCTAATTTTCCATAATTTGCTTTGTCATTTTGTGAAAAGTTACTGCCTGAAAGTCTTAAATGATAATTATGAACTGAAGATCAGGTTTTGTGTTGTTAAAATCATGTCGACATAGTTGAGGAGGAAATTGAAAACACTAAAAGAAGACGATGTATACTTAAACGCAACCTTTATGATTGACTGTTTCTTTCTTGCAATATCATAATTTATCTAGTAGTTACACATACACACTTAACAAAATATAGTCAAAATTGACTCCTAAGTATTCATTTTTGACTACTTAATGACGGTCAACTATACACCAAACCCATTGGGGTCAAATTTGACCCCGGAGGTCTAGTCAAAAATTCGACCCAAATTGCAGTTGAAAATGACTACATTCGTTGTTAAATGTCATTTGTGGTTATTTTTCAAAATGACCTCTTTTGAAAATAACTACTTATTGGTCAAAACTATCTACTTTCAGGGGTCATTTACTTTAATCGGAGTCCCGATTAGGAAAATGACTCCGGAACATGGTAAAAAATGTGACAGTATGACTACATTTCCGGGGTTATTTCAAAATGACTATTTTCGATGGTAATTTTTACAAAATAAGAAATGACTCTGAGTGGGTCAAAGTAACCACATTTGACTTCATTTAGGTTTATTTTGAAATGACCACCCAAACTAGTTAACATTTTGACTACCTATTTTTAAGTGTGTAATATTTATATAACTATCTGTAGATTTGCTAGTTTATTCTTTTACTAATAAAAAATAATAATCCTGCTACATGTTGCTTTCGCTACTAATGATGCACTCTTAAGAATGCTGGGTATAAAGGAGAAAATATGCATGGTTGTCAAATGGGTTATAGTTTGAACAGATCGGTGTCAAGTTTACACCAAATAAAGTAGCCTTTACACTATTAGTGTTTTCACAACTTTACCCCATATTGTGGTGTACTTAACCTAATGTTTACAAACTTTTATCCCATCTAACATTCTCACTTTATTTTTTCATATTCTAATTTTCAAGAGACTTTTTGAACAACCATTACATTTTATGAATAATAGTTTGGTAATCATAACCTTGATTTGCATTTGGGATTTTAAAAAAATTGTAATTTAGAAATACCGTGCTAAAATGACGTCAGTCTGGGAATATGAAAAACAAAACCATCATATATAATTGGAATATCTAGACTTAGTTAATCACAATCTTCACAGATGTAAACTACATTTTACAGGTTGAAATAACAATTATCAGGTTGAATGATTGCACTCAAAGACAGGTCATGATCATGAAGAAGGTATGAAAGTATTCAGGTGAGAGTTGGCGTAGAATGTTAACAGATGTTTCTCTTTTGAAATTTATAAAAGCTCTGACTTAATTAGTTACATTCTACAGTGATATTCAAAGAAGTTTCCATTTCATTAGGATAAATGTCACTTGTACTAGCTCCACAACACTCAATACAAGGAATGTGTTACACTGATGAGCAAGTTAACACCTTTCGTTTTAAATTTGTTATTGAAAATTGAATAAAAATATTAGTCAATAATAACAAATAGAGAAAGTAACTATGGCGGGCCCGCTAGTTGACTGAAGCCCCTTGAAATACTAAGGGGGCAATTGCTGTGCATAGTCCAAGTTTGATCCAAATAGGGTAAATGGATATTTATAATACTATTTACTGCTATGATATTTATCATCAGTCTGTTAAATTAACATTAAAGAATGTTTCCTTTCATACAACCTACATACATAATTTTGATCTTTACATCAAAAATGAGCCGCGATGAATATATGTTTTTATTTCAACTTTGAATTTTGGGATGTGGATATTTTCAGCATACCTAGAAAACATATCGAAATTCCCTCAATTAGATATCTCTAAGCTATTTAATTATGATGCTGTGTTCTAGATATCGTGCTCATTTCGGCATCATCGATACCTTTATGTTCTTGTGTCTTCATGATGTTTTACAAAGACATACAAGAAGCTCTGAATAAGCAGAGATTCCTGCGCTGTCATTGGTCATTTATTTTGAGTTGTATAACAATGAACTAGTCAATTGAGTATACACAACCACAAAATGAAATGCACTTCAATACCAGATATAATTTCACCTAAAGGGAAGTTATGATAAACTTGGCCATCATGAGTTTAAATCAAAACAAGCACAATTAAATTCAGGAATGGAAACACTACCTTCAGTTTACTGATGTCAAATTATTCAGCATGTTCAGGGCTTATTTTCCAAAAAATGGGTTGATTAGCTATATAATTTAGTTAAGAACGGATACCAGATGTATTTCAGATATGTCCCTCGAATGATTAACGATTAATGAACTATTTGGTGAATCAAAATAAACGTGTGTTGTTTTTTTTCTTTCTTTTTTCCCCCTCTTTTTTTGTAACAAGAATTTCACTATATCTGAGTGATAAAAATAAAAGGCTATGTTGCTTGCCGGTAAACGTATTGTACAAAATATTTTAAATGGAATATTTTCGATTCTTAACACCATTAACAATATTTGCCATCCTGTTTAACAACATCAAAATTATATGATGGCGCAATAGTTTTAGTGCATAAAGTAATAACAGTTGGAACGACAGAGACAAGAAACCAGTAAAGTTCATTTAAAATTGGTGTAATATAATGTGACACAATGTATAAAGGGTGTATTTTTATATAGAGAATATTTGATAGGAGACAGCTTTTTAGTCAGTAAAGTATAGGTAATGCAACATGTTCAGCCAGACAGGGACTTTGGAGACCTTATCTGATATAAATGTTATGTAATAAGTGGTCTGACTGGGGCAAAGTGATATCTAACCAAATACTTATAAAACTCCTTTGTGGTTGTCTGGACGTGATAATTCGCACAAACATTGAACAGATGGTGGCTAAGAGACATGATAACTTTATACAAGGTTGTAAGATATCACCAATCCAGTACGATAAGTGAAAGTTAGAATACTTGCAGACAATGTAGTGTATCAAATTCAACGTAAATTACATTATCACTTCACATTCTCTGATATATCATACCTACTGACTTCACGAATGAGGTCAAAACGCTTGATTTCAACAAGCATCTGGTAACCATTTTCTTACTTGAATAGAGTTAACTACGTGCCCATTTTTCTATGATCTTCGTTATTCAATCAGAAAACTTACTCTTTGATCAATGATTATTTCATTCTTAGTTTTCTGCTTCAAATAATTTTGCTGTAGGACAAACTGTTTCAGAGCAACGTCTTCGGAAAAAATGCAGTAAATAAGAGTAAAAAGCCTGAAGAAATTTTGTTCAGACTGAGAACTCCATCCTGCAAATGTAATTATTCGAGTAATTCATTTGTAAAGAACAGAACAGAAAAATGCCTTTGGTATTTAAGGCGAAAGAGCCTTACATTATTCTTCCCAAGTAACAATGAATGACCTAAATTTGTTATGAACACAAACAACCATGTCTCGGTTATAAACTTTCGTACTCTTGTTTGATCTAACCCGGAGATCTAAATCGTTTAGTTTGACGAGGTTTGTCATTCTCGTCCTACTGAGTTTTTTTTTTGTAATACGTCTTCTGTTTGGTACTTAGGTATAGGGTAGAATCTCCTCTTTCCATTGATACTCAGATCAATTGGTATCGGTAAATCGAACAAGGCGTTGCTTAATATTACGTCACAAAGTATTTTTGAACCAAACTTACGATATTTTTTTTTTCAACAATGGCCACTTTTTAGAAATTTTGTTATTAAAATCTTAGGTCCGTATGCCCAAAACATGATTTAAAAATATTGAATATATGTCACACTTGGTTATTAAGAAACTTTGTCATTTTCATATTAAAGCCACAAAATATTAGTAACTTCACCTGAAGCTCAATGAGAATTATTTTTTTCGGCAAAAGATCGTAACGAGTGTGCTGTAGGTCTGCATAAGTTACGGTAGTTGCATACATACATACAGCTAAATTAAAACATACATCAGCCTCGGGAAAATATAACTGAAAGTTTGTATTACAGGTGATCTTGAGCCTAATTTTTGGAAACCTGTTTGGAAATAACAGTGTCTAGACTTTAGCCTAAGGCTTTAGCCTACCATAAAGAGCTTACAAATTCCCCGTAAATGTCTGCATAGACACCTTCTCTTCTTTTACAAGCACCCTACATTAGAAGAAGCTTTTAGAATTATCTGTTTGTGATTGTAAGGGATCACTCCTCAATGTATTAAAATAGATAACGCGTCACTTACATATTGCTCTTTACTAAAATAGTGTTGTTTCTTTCTTCTTTTTTTTTTAATTTTCTGATTCGTGTTCCAACTTTTTTCTCAATAAGTGACAAAATAAAAAGAAAGGTTTCGTGTTTCTTTAAAACCGGGTCAAAAGGAAATTTGAATACCTATATTTCTCTAGGCGTCTTGTGCATTTTTAGAAAATTGATTATTCAATTAGATGTCAAAAGCCAAAAGCTATCTGCATCTAGTGTTTACATCTTTCTGGATGAATAAATAACTTTTTTTTTCTTGAAGACACATTTTGGTGTCGAGACTAAATATTGGTAAAGGATTAAGTAAATCCACTGTAAGCATTGTTCAAACATGAAAATGACAAACGCATTATTACTGAAACGTTTTAAATCCAAGAAGAGTTTCAAAATTTAGAGGAAGGGATATGTTTGTTTATGTTCGTAACATATTTAATTCATTCATTCGTACCACTGAATCAGAGTGATGAATAGCTGCTTCGCCCTAAGAACCATGCGTTGTTATTTAATAATCTTTAACCTGTTTCAATCTGTACTCTCTACAAATAAATTATTTTCATCATTTTATTTGCAGGATAGTGTTCGATGTACACACTGTTAAATTTCCTAAGGCATTTTTACTTCTTTCATGCAATTTTTTCCTCAGATGTTGTTGTACCAAGATAATAACGTTATATGGCAGGTTTTAAAGTCATGTATACAGCAAAAGACAACTGAAGTAGAACACTACGGTTGAAATAATCATAGAACGAAACGACGTTTTCTGATTGAATAACTAATATCATGAAAAAAAAAGCTTATGAAGGCATGAACCTATCCAAGTAAGGAAAATGGTTTGCAGATGTCTGTTGAAATCAAGCACTGTGACCTCATTCTTGAAGTCATTCAGTATGATATAACAAGTCGTGTGTAATATGCAATGCTGATGTATATACTTTTAAAAAAGGCTAAAGTTTAATGTAATATACCTCGGGATGTATACAGGGTTGACAGAAAAACGATTTATTGAAGTTGAAGGGTATGTATATAACTCAAAGTCGGAATAATGTTCACAAATCAATCAATCAATCAATCAATCTTTATTTGTTTACAAATACCTTGTAAGCTATGAAAAAATAGTATATCTTGTCCCTACATGGCAACTCGAACCAAGCTGCGGTGTGCACTCATTGTCATTTGCCGAAAAAGGTGAAACTCTACTTTATTCACGAGTCAGTCTATCGAAGAGAAGTATCCACATCTATGACATTATAAAATCTGTGAGCCTAGCGTTGATCCCCTTCATAGAGAAGCCCCTTACCTGGTTTTTTTTTTACCAAAGAGCAATGATCTCCAAGGCCACTATCCGATTAAAAATTTAGTATTAGCCCTGCTTGTTTGGTGCAAACCCGCCGTAAGGTCCGGTGCAGACTCCACTATCGTATAGAATATTTTGCTTAGAATATTCTATGCTGACGACAAAATGACGTAGGTCATCGAATAAAACTGTGTGTTTCATTCGATGACCTACGTCATTTTGTCGTCAGCATAGAATTTTCGTAGCAAAATATTCTATACGATAGTGGAATCTGCACCGGGCCTAACTGTCACAATCTGATGAACTGCTAACCGCATCATTTACCTTCCTTATTGTAATGGTCTAATCTCTCACCAAATTAAGCAACTTGGAACCCGAAGAGAGATTGGGACCGTCACATTAATCGACCCTATGCATTATGGAGAGGCCCTAACCTTCTTTGTCAGCTGCTTCCCGAACAATTACAGGGGAATCCCGGTCTTTTAGCTGTCCAGATACCTCGTTACAACCTAGTCAGCCACAAAAGATATGTTGTCCCTTCAGCAACCCACATCTTGCAATCTCTTCCTAGATACATTCCATCTTCAGATAAGAGGACCTGCTTTAAAAAGGAGGTGAACTTCTTTCTTGGCGACTAGTAGTTAGCATTACACATTGTGTTTAGTTTGATACTTATGTTTTGTGCTGTAAATGCCATGGTCAGCCTTCAACAGAAATAAAAAAGAAAACGTTTTTTTCTTCTAAAAATGACTTTCTTTTATGGCTTGTATATGGTAATGTTATGAGAGTGCAAACTGACCAATGTTTTCTTATCAGCTTGTAATGTTTTAATGGATGTCTCAAAAATGGTGCTACTTAAAAAGCATCCTCGTACGCAAAACAGAAATTCTAGGTGTCCCAAAAATAGTTGCATGTAGGAAAATGATTGTTTGCAAAAACTAAACAGCTGAAAATATAAACTTTGCACAAATTATAATTTATTCCTCCTCTAGATGGTCGTAAAATTTTAATACGTTGAATTCGTTATCCTCACGGTGGTGTCCGTTTGACACACGTTCAGTATGCGAATCTTTTGTACGTTATTCGTACGTATGGGGCTCTATTGGTGCGTGTGACGACTTATTTCGACGGAGGGTAACGTATTTGCAACTAAAAAGTTGTAACTGAAAACGACTGATAGTAACGATAGTGTGCGTTGCTAGTAGCGTGTGTGGGCGTTAACTGACTTTGCTTGTCGTTACCCCCAATTCGTCAGTGTAAACGAACCTTAAATGGTGATGTGTGACTGAGGATGCCTTAAGATGCGATTACACTGTGACGAATCGGGGTGACGACAAGCAACGTAGACTTGCGTATTGCAAATTTGAAATTTACGCCCTCCATTGTGGCTAGCAACGTGTGTGAGCGTTAACTGACTTTAGCTAACGATTGAGGGCGTAACATTCAAAATTGCAATACGCAAGTCTACGTTGCTTGTCGTCACCCCAATTCGTCACAGTGTAAACGCATCTTAAGGCAGGCTCAGTCACACATCACCATTTAAGATGCGTTCACACTGTGACGAATTGGGGGTAACGACAAGCAAAGTCAGTTAACGCTCACACACGCTGCAAGCCACGCACACTATCGTAATACTATCAGTCGTTTTGCGTTTACACTGTGACGAATTGGGGGTAACGACAAGCAACGTAGACCTGCGTATTACAGTTTTGAATTTTACGCCCGTTATCGTTAGTTAAAGTCAGTTACCGCTCACACACGCTGCTAGCCACGCACAGTATCGTTACTATCAGTCGTTTTCAGTTACAACTTTTTATTTGAAAATACATTACCCTACGTCGAAACAAGTCGTCACAGTGTAAACTCACCATTAATGTTATGCATACTCTGATCATACGTATTAAAATGTTTGCCCTTGAATTCGCTTACGATTTTTCAAAATGGTACATACGATAAATGATTTTGCATCATTACATTTATACGAATTTAATACGCAAACACATTGACATAGAGGATATTATTTAATAAGCTTTCAATCAAATACTTCTAAAAATGAAAACTAAATTGATTTAAGCACATAGGGGATAAATTAAGCACTGGCATACTTACAAATTTCTATATACAAGGACATGTAATCGGAGCATGTCGAGATGAAACATCATTCTAAGGAGACCGTATAGTGAACCGTAAGTTTACTGTGAATGTGAACAGAATGTTATTCCAGAATCGTTTCATCATTCCGTGTATATTTGTGTATTGCTCTTGCAATTAGGTCGAGGAGGAAATCAAATATTGTACAAATACTGCATACATCGGCCATTTGTTTATACTTATCATCAGTCTGTTGTATTCATCACCTGTAATGACAAAGTTATGTTTGAAGAAAAGTAATTCAATTTCTTAAGTGTAGCTTCTTCGTTTTATCTTCTTGAGCCAATGCCTTATCTGCCAGTTTTTTTTTAAATAATTTTCTGAAATCTTTATGAATTACTTCATTTATCATCGTAAATTCAACATTGAAGTCAAAAGATCTCTGTTAACTCTTTTTTCTGATTTTCATTCACGGCCCTTTTCTTGGTAAAAAGTGGCATAACTGTGTGATTTTTTCTTTTGTGCATTTGCGAAACTATTATTCAACACTTTCAATAAAATATGTCTAAAAGATGAGAAGTAAATGTATTTATGCCCATAGGGGATAAATTAAGCACTGGCATACTTACATATACCGTACAAGGACATGTAATTGGAGCATGTCGAGATGAAACATCATTCTAAGGAGGCCGTCTAGTGAACCATAAGTTTACCGTAAATTTGAACAGAATGTTATTCCAGAATCGTTTCATCATTCCGTGTATATTTGTGTATTGCTCTTACAATTAGGTCGAGGAGGAAATCAAATATTGTACAAATATTGCATACATCGGCCATTTGTTTATACTTATCATCAGTCAGTTGTATTCATCACCTGTAATGACAAAGATGTTTGAAGAAAAGTAATTCAATTTTGAAAGTGTAGCATCTTCGTTATATCTTCTTGAGCCAATGCCTTATTTGCCAGGTGTTTTTTTTTTATAATTTTCTGAAATCTTCATGAATTATATCTAAAGTTGGGAGATAGAGGAACTGAACATAGGTACAAGGATATAAAGCTATAACGCTACACACTTGCATACGAGACCAGAACTGATGCAACCGTATTTCCAATATATATAATCAGATAAATGAATGGAGAAATACGCATCGTACACTAGAACATTAATAACAATTAGACAAATCACAAACAGACCAGGATTTCAT
>JXSR01S073961.1:19167-29706 GCA_000969725.1 Ophiothrix spiculata | reverse complement strand
CCCCCCCCCCCCCCTTCGGAGGACGTGTTACAAAAAAAATAGCTTAGGAGGATATTAATGGTTAATATCAAAGTCGAAAATGCATGTTTATCTGTATCAGAATAGGTTATATTTAAACCATCTGCGTCATACGTATGTTACACTTTCAAAACTAATTTTATCCAAAGATGATGAATTAGCTAGACAGGTATGTGTAGTCAGTTATGGATGAGTAATTAGATAAGTAGGCAGTGTAGACAATGGATGATTAATTAATGAATAAAACGTATCCAGACAGTAAATGATTGTTTTAATAAAGCAAAGTATGCCGGTAGTATTTATCCGTATCACCTTATGCAGTGACCTGAATTACAGTCTGGAAATTATGTAATAGATTTGTTTAGAATAAAAAATCAAAGTATATTTGTGTGGTGCTCTGGCATAATGAGCGGAAAGTCGCGATTTTCAAAACTAAGTTTATGTCGTATTTTAATTCTCTATCATCTCAGCTTTCCAATGATATATAATATGTCATACTTTCTTTCTACAATTTTCATTTAGAGATCGAAATACAAGACAATCCACTCAAAATCTGGAAGTTAAAAATTGTCGCAAATCGATTCTAAAGTTACTGATTACTATAGTGTATAATAGTAAAACGCGATCAATTACCCGTGAATAATTGCACTTCCCGGCATAATTGACCTTCAAAACGCGAAGTATAGATTAACACTTATGTACTAATGGGTTTTATGTCAAAAAACGAAATTTGATCTTTTCACCATATTTTTACTTTAGCAGCCATTTATTCAAAATCTTCAATCGCGACTTTCCGCTCATTTTGCCAGAGCACCACTCATTTATTGATATTTATTGCATCTTAAGCTATGGTCAAAATTGGTCGTTCGGCGTATATATTATTATTCATTGAAAATGTACCGAATTTGGTTAAATATTCAGTCCGATTCTAGGCAGTTAAAAAAAAAATACACATTAAGATAATAAAAAACGTGTATGCTTAGTTGAATTTTGAATAATGCATTTCTGACCTTTGTTGATAACTCAAAAACGTATAACTCTGAAATATCAAAATGAATATCTAAAAGAAGGTAACTGATATTGTGTCTGGGTAATCACCCGAGTTCCACAGTTTCCGAATGTGACACTATGTGCTATGTGAGACAAAAAATTGACAAAAATGAGTGAAATAATACCCTATCTGAGACCATAAATCTACCATATCTGTTCGAATAGATACCCTATCCGAGACCATACCTGTTCACATTAATATCCTATCCGAGACTGTATGACTGACGAGTAATTATTACAAGAAATCATATAGGTAAAATGTAACTGTACACCATTTGAACCATTTTATAAGGGGGGGTTGGCGCAGCGGTAGTTCCCTCGCCTTGCGCAATGAGATCCCGGGTTCGAGTCCCGCGCCCGGCGCTTTATGTGCATTTGGTTTTGAGTCCATGCTCGCTTCCGCAGGGTTTTCTCCGGGTACTCCAGGCTTTCTCCGGCATTCAAAACTGAATTTAAAAACCATCTTGGAGCCCTGTTGAAGATAAGCTTCCTTTATCTTACTTGGTATCACAAGTACCAAGTTGAACACTTTAAAAAAGTGTTTCTATGGATTTAAAACACTTTTATTGACAAGTTAAGGAACCATTGTCAATAATTTAACAATTATTTTAAGTTTAATACCCTATCAGAGACATAAAAGACAAATTTGATACCCTATGTGAGACTATTGCAAGTCTCAAGACCTGGCCAGGTCTCAACTTTTTGGTAACGCGGTGGTTAGTACTGGTTAACCGGTCAGACTACCCAGTTACCCCATGGGTTGTAGTATAATTTGTGCAATAAGTTTCGTTTCTCCAACTACTTTAGTTCCTGCACATGGTCATTTTTCTACTTGTGACCATTTGTTGGGACACCTGATACATACAAATATGCACTGACCCATTTGTGTTGTTGCCCCCTACCGGTACTGGAGAAAATTGATCACATTCGGAGCTCCGTTTCACACCCAACTAGATTTACCTATCAAATTTGACCAAAAGGAACATAATTTTTTAAGATATTTTCCTCATAAAATGACAATTACATTAAAAAGTGGTAACATTATTTTTATTCCGATTATATGAGCAAATGTGTATGCTATTGGTATTTTGGAAAGGATGAAATCCTGAAAGTAATGTTTATAATAATAATGATACTAATATATATACATATGAAACAGAGGTTTTATGTTTTTGTTTTATCAAGAAAGTCTTTACACCACCACCCTGAACTTGAAATTGTCACCTTAAAGATATACCTTAGTGAAAAGTTTAATTTTGATGAAGAATACGGGGTACCTCCTAAGATGGAGTTAGAGTAGGCCGTCAAATTTGGGGTGTAGAGGGGGGTTGGTGAAATCCCGAAAATGTTTAAGTAGCCATTTTGACAAATGTAACTCAAGTTATAAAACTAAAACTTACAAGACATGTTAGAATCATCATTTTCCTTCTTTATTAGCAAAAAATCCGATGACAATCTGATATTTAGAACATTTATAGCAACATTTTGATTTTAGTGACCACTTTTGCCATAATGCAATTTTGCCTGAATTTCCGATCCGGAAGTACTTTATGACGCCATAATTACGTAACGCCTTGGCCGAGTTTAATGATATTGGCATCGTTGGATAGGGAAGAATCATACCTATCCATTAAATTACAAAACCAAGTTCATATGGGGTTCCATTCTAAAAAATAAAGATAAAGGGGGTGCAACAACCCTCTCCCCCTTAGTTAGACGTGTTACAAAAAAGGTTTGGTTAGACGAGGTTTAAATAAGGAAATATTTTATATGATATTTATAGCAATTACAACCTCTTTCAATTCTCAAAAAAAGACAAAAGGTACATTTCAGTTCAATTGATATCATCTGCCAGTAATTATAACAACTGCTCTATCTAGATGCATAGTCAAATCAACTAAAACTATTAGAGCATAGTGTCCGAAATGTATTGTACCCGACCCACATTAGGTGATCAGTTACAAACCTAGGTGAATGCTAAGAGAGACCTCTGACAGGTGTTTGCCCGAAGGAAGGCTAAAATAGCCACGCATGTTTGAGCAAGATACATAATCCTACTTATGCCCCACATTGCTAACATTGCCATTAGGGCGAATAAGTGCAAACGCCTATAATAATAACTAAGACTATTTTGCTAGAATTAGATGTATATCATAGTAGTCTGTGGGAAAAACCTTGATTTATGGCTTGACTGCAAAATGGAGTCTGCACAATTGTTCTTGACTGATTCTTAATCTATGAGACCCATAGATTCCAGAACTGAATGATGCAAAATTCGCACCATTGAGCATTTTGAGAAATCCATGATGGCCGCCAAAATGACATCCATAACATGTTACTAGTCAAATCTCGTTCAAAACCACACCAACATGTTCATCTCATCACAAGGAAGCAGAAAAAGTATACTTTTACCTAGGTCTGAAATATGGTTCTGGAGTTATAGCCAAAAATGTGAAAGGTCATATCAGAGGTCACTAAACTGACCCTATCAGTCAAGAAGAATTGTGCAGACTCCATTTTGCACTTTTTATTTTTTCCCACATAGACTATAGCAGTGTCTGTAAGATTATTCAGCATTACATTTACGAGAATGCACATTACAAAAAGCAGTCTCTATCATTATAGACCTTACGGTCTATGTCTCTATACACATTTTTAATTTGACATTATGTTGGTAATTTTTGCCACTTTGAATAAACGTTATTGTATCAATAAATAAAACAATCGTATTAAGTCATGTTGTTTTCATTTTTGGTGATTAAATCTTTGAAAAAAATGTTCTTTAAATACGGCATTAATTTTTCTAATATGAAAGTTATTATCGTAACTAGATTGTTTACAGATTTTTTGTCTAAAATACTGACATACACACTCACCAAATTTGCTATTAAATAAAACCAAATTACACTATTCGCAATTCAATGAAATTCTATTGTCAATCAGAAACTTTTCCAAGGCAATCTGACACACAATACCACGTGTATCAAAAAAAATTGTGCACGGATAAAAACTGATTTTGACCTTGATAAAAGCACCGAATCATAATTTTCTTGGTATTGTAGTAAAGCAGATTAAATAAGCTTTCAAATGCAGAAAAAATTATAGAAATCGGATGAAAAATAAAAAAGATATGAACAATTTTGTTTTATCATTATGCCATAACCCGTAATTGTGATATGTAATATCTTGCTTAACTGTGTAAATCCCATTGGAATGGAAGAAAAAGAGACATACTTACAAAATTGGTCAAATCTTTTTTATTTTTCATCCGATTTCCATCATTATTTCTGCATTTGAAAGCTTATTAAATTTGCTTTACTACAATAACAAGGAAATTATGATTTGATTATTTTATCAAGGTCAAAATCAGTTTTAATCCGTGGACAAGTTTTTTTGATACACGTGGTACATGTAGAAATGCCACAACGGATAATGTGTGTTATATATTCTCTCTGTTCGACTAGATACTCGAGTAAACTGACAGGTTATTGTCTCACCTGTGTTATGAATCTAGCATTACTCTCATACCTCTGACTCTCATACATTGAGTGCTCAGCAAATTTTGCCTCTCGGCTACTAAAGCTACTCAAATTGTATAATCTTCCTTTATAGACGTGCGTGGCTATTTTCCACCCTTCGATGGGCTAGCACCTGCTCTGGGTCAGTTCAGGTTTTGTGTAATCTTGGATAATGTTCTATTCATGTGGAATGAATGGGATAGGTTGAACATAGCATGGCACATGCGTAATTGGGTTCAAAATCCTGGTTACAGAATATTATGAAAGTCAATACTGCTATGATGTCAATATATTAAATCTGTCCGATTGCACACAGAGATAAGTTCCTTCAAACAGTATCAAAACGAATTTGTCCTACCACATAGAAACTATAAAAAGCCTGACCCTGATTTTAAAATATTGCCTTACGAAGCTGTCGTGTATTTCATAGTTGATTTCAACAATTTGACTATTTAGGTAGATTTCATATAAGGATGGAAATTTTCATTCATTAGAAATAGAAGTACGTTTATAACCATAGGACACTGTTCTAAGTCCAAAAGGCTGATTATACTAAACCACTTTCCGGGAACCACTTTGAAGATAAGTTATCATAGTTATTTGCCTCATGAATGATTTATTGACTTTAAGCAGGTGCTTTCTTAGAGTAGGCCAAACATTACCCAACATGTTGAAGCAAAATGTCTCCCTTTGCCATTTGGTTTAATAGTTTTTGAATTATACATGCACCTACATTAACATTTAATGATAAAGATAACCGTTGGTTATGTCAATGTGGCAAAATATGTCAACAATTGTATTTCCTGCCCTAAAAAATTCTGGAAAGCCTAACTAAAATTAAAACTAACATATGGCTTTTTTGATTAATTAATATACTTACAATTTTTTACTTAAAGGCTGGGGTAGACCTTTGAAAGGCATAAACAGTTTTTGTATTCTAACTCTCAAACTAATTGCATAAGCTACATACATGTATACATTTCTAGAAGCGGATATTTACCCTGAACATGATGATGATATCAGTTTTTGACCAAATATGTCAATTTTGGAACAAAATGCCAAAACCGCATTTTTTGCCCTAAAATGCTGGAAAGCTTAGCTAAAATTTGCATTTGTGAAATTTTGAACTAATTTGCTTTTTAAAATTTAGAAACAAATGTCTAGGAAGTATTTTCTCAAATTTTAAATTTTTATCTTTTTTTTTTCATGTCAGGTTCTTTTGCCATCCAAGAGGAAGTTAGCTGATATTGATTTCTTTAACCAGAGCAATCACCTCTTAACCACAATTGAAAATTATCTATCGATCTCAACGCTATCAAGTAAACAAACATTTATGTTGACTTTGCAGTGGGCAACCACGCTCAAGTGCTGACCATGCAGGGGGCAACCACGCTCAAGTGCTTGGTAAACAAAAAGGTGTTCCTCTCTTCGTAGGTAGAGAGGCAAAATTAGTTGACTCATGATGGCAAAGTGAACCCGACATGTTGAAGAATTGCCAAAAAGAAGTCAAAAATTTCCATTTTTGTGGCAGTTGTGAGATTTTTAAAACATTTTTTGACCTATTTTTGGTTCAATTAATCAAAAAAGCCATAGGTTACGCTTGTGATACAGATACAGATATGCAACAGATACGTAATGGACATTTTATTACCCCTCGTAAAAATGCAATGCATTGTAAAGGGGAATGCTGTACCACTGATATTGAACTATTGTAAGTGTTTATATACTCGTCGAGTGTAAAAAAATTGGCTGGTAAGTATGCAGTTTTGCAATTAACGTACGATTTAGATATGTAATGACAGATACTTTAGGCGGGAAAACAATGGTTAACAAAAATCAAGTATTTTTTGTATACCCATGCACTGTTTCTTCTTCAAGTTTTACCAGTACAGAAACTTTAAACACAGAACGAAGTTTTCTGAATCATCCCGAAGCCTTTTACCAATTTGGATGTAACTCTGCAATCGAACAACCAATAACTAAAAGCAAGTTGTTATTTTAAAGCTTAAAATATAATTTTTTAGATGAGACCAAAAAGTCAATTTTCATTTTGGGACCCTTAAGGTACCTTTCGATATTGACGGGTAACATTTATGAGGAACAATGCACGTTAATCCTTGTTTATGTTTTTTTCTAGGAAATCTAAATTTTGTTTAGAGGGTATTTTGTAAACTTTTGTTCACGCATAAATACATCAATACTGCTGAGTGTTTGTTCCCCCCGGGACACAAATTGATAGCATTGAGCACATAATCGTAAATTATCTTATCTCTTACATGTCTTAGGAAACTGGATTTACAAGTAAACTGACATTGTATTGTCTCCCTTGTGTTGTATATATACCTAGCACTACGTCCACACTTACTGTTAGCCAGCATATTCTGCCTCCAGGCTTCTACAGATACTCTGATTGTATATATCTTGCTAGGACGTGCGTGGCTATTTTCCACCCCTCGTTTGGCAAGCACCTGCTCTAGGTCAGTTCAGGTTCTGTGTAATTGAATAATGTTCCATTCATGTGGAATGAATGGGGTGGTTTAGATATGGCACATGAGTGATGAGGTACCGAATGTGCTAGTGTGCAGGCCAAAAATAATGTTAATATAGCCTATGCCTTATATTACCGTTGGTACTTTTGAGGTTCTAATAACATACTGCATAATATACTATATAATCAGTAGCAAAATATTGTTCTTGTGTTTACAGTACATAATAGTGTATGAGCAAGGTGTAACCCCGTAATGCTTACAACGTAAAGGTGACGACATTAAAGAGGTTTCGTGTTCCTTTAAAACAGGTCTGACTAGAATTTAAATACCCATCCTTCTCTAATCGTCGTGCGCGTTCATTCTCTTTACACCAAAGAAAGTAATTCAATTAGATATCAAAAGCTTAAAGCAATCTCCTTCATATTTATACCTCTCTGGATGAATTAATTTTCCCCACAGACAATTCGTGGTATAAAAGATGGATGTTCATTTTAGTAAAATTCTTTAGATTTCACTACATCCACTGCAAGCCCTTCGTTACAAACGTGATCTCAATGATATTGACACACATCATATTCCTAAAACAGTGTAGATCGAACAAAAGTACCAAAGTTTAGATAAAGAAACATAATTGTTTGTGTTCATAGGTCATTCATATTTTACCAGAAATCGCAGGGATGAATAACTGCTATGCCTTAAAAACCACTCGTGTTGTTATTTGATAATCTCTAGCCTGTTTCGCTCTGTTCCTTTAAATGAACAATTTTCATTATTACACCTTAAGGACGGTTTTCTGAGTCTTAACACATTTCCCAAGGTATTTTTTAAATTCTTCTTTCCTGCATTTAACCCATTATATGTTACTGTACATAATAAAGTTGTATATAATTATCACTATAATATATAAACTTGAAAATAACATTTCCTAATACCAACTGAAGCAGATAAGTAAGGATAAAGAATTGATCAAAAACACAGTTCTGCGATTGCATAACTACTATCATACAATAAGCTTTAAAACACAGTTCTGCGATTGCATAACTACTATCATGCAATAAGCTTACAACAACCAGTATGTCTGCTAAAATCAAGCATTCTTATTAACTCATTATGAAGTTATTATGGTATATTAAAGTAATCTATATTGACGATATATGATTCCCCGGGATATGATTGTTTTAACATGTGACAAAGGCCTCATTTATACAAATAATTATTTGCTACCCCAGATTAAAATAAGCGTTGCTTTTGCAATTAGGTCGAGATGGAAATCAAATATTGTACAAATATTCCATACATACCATGGGCGTCATTTCAGGGGGGGCAGGGGGGACACGTCCCCCCCCCACGTTTTGAAGGGTGGGGGACACAATATCAGATGCCCCCCCCCCCCACGGTTTTGAATACAAACGATTTATTTGCCCCCTGGACCCCCCACACTTCAAAATGAAATGACGCCCATACTTACATACGGCCATTTGATTATACTAATAATTAATTTCTATATTCAAACTGCCATGATTTTGTGTAGAATTGTACAAAAACTAAAGATCTATGTTAGCTTTTACGTTGAAGATCCATGTTAGCGTCATATTTTCATATTGTATACGGAAAGTAAATATGTTTAGTTTGGGTGACACGCTTTCTATAGCAACTGAAATCCAAACTGCACATCCATAAGAGGTGGATCTTATTCCTTCCATATATTCTACTTTGCCATAATTTGCTTTGGCAATTTCGGGATCACTTACTGCCTGAAAGTCTTAAAAGATTATTATAAACTGAAGATCGGGTTTCTTTTTTCTTGTAAGAACCAGGTCGAGAAGGAAATGGAAAACACTAAACGAAATAAAGACAATGAAAAAGCGACACCTTTAGGCTTACATATTTCTTTGTTGTAATCATAAATTTAATTTAATTTAGAACTTCCATTTTATATGTAGGTATTTAACTTGCTCTGCTGGTTATAATTGCCTATAAAATCCCTGTATACTCTGCTTCCCTACCATGCCTTCTTTTTGATGTCTATTTATTATTACTTTTTAAGAAGACATTTAAAATACGTGAGTTATTTCTTATTGTTAATTAAGCTGAAGTGAGGGGCAACAAACGTGACACCAAATATGATGTGGTCAAAAAACAATTCAAAATTCTTGACATTGAACAAAAATATTTTAAGTGGGGGTCAAAGGATCTATTTTATTTCGGCTTTAAAATAGGATATGAATAACGATCTTGGATGACATGTATCCAAACTAAAATTAATAACTGGACGCAAGCGCCATGTCGCTTCCTGCAGCTACAATACTACAGACGTGCACAAACTATTATTATATTGAATGAAAATGATATGAATAAAGTATCAAAACATGAGTAATCAATTATAACCGTTTTGAAGTTGATACTGATTTTTCCAATCAAAATTTCTGAAGCACTTATAGTATGTCCCTTTTGCGAGGTTGCTTTCATGAATTGAAATATGATAAGATCAAATACAAATTTAAGAATACGCATTGAAACAGCGGGCTTAGGTGTAACTATTTTTCTTATCTGGTAAAGGAGTTTAATACATATTGATCTTGTGACTAATTTCTAATTCACTTGTTGAATAAAGTTGGACGTTAATAATTATCAATGTTTTGGTTGAAAACACCTAAGTCATTTATTTATTTGTTAAATGTAACTGTCAATGCCTGTGATACATTGATATGTTGCTAGTCATACTGTTTGATTTTAGCATCCTAATTAAAAGATGACATAAACTATGTTTTTTTATCATTTTTGACTAACTAAAATAAACTAGAGCGGATCTTTTCATCAATTTTGACATATAATATTAGAATTGCTTCTAATTTGGCAATGAATAAAACGTAATGAGTGTGTATGGGTCGATTTTTGCATGTCAGCTATTTGACGTGAATTCCGCATTCAATATCAAGAAACGTACATCTTTCACAAATTTAATTACGTATTGATGATGTCAACTAAGATTCAGAATTATATGATTAATATCAGCTAAAATAAAATATACAAATGTTTAAACTTTGCATCGAGCATGAAGAAATCAATATCTTTTTTATATGCCGAATAATAAAAATTCTCCTAACGCATAAGTCCCGATTTACAACTGTGACTCTGTCACACATCACCTTTTAGAGTCCAAATGTACGAATAGCGTACAAACGTATGAATAACGTACAAAGGTTTCACATACTTAACGTGTGCCAAACGGACCAGCACCGTATGGATAACGAATTGAACGTATACATACCGGACAAACCGTATGGATAATGTGTTGAACGTACTTCTAGTAAGCTAATGACGGACAACAATGTATTAGATCGGCAGACAGTTTAAGGGTACGAGGAATCCACATGCTCAAGAAAATGTGAATCCTAACTTTTTTTAATCATGAAAAGATAAATAGTTTCCACTGCCTTTGCGGGGACTCGAACCATGGATTA
>JXSR01S073960.1:74966-92930 GCA_000969725.1 Ophiothrix spiculata | reverse complement strand
GGGTGTAAATATAGAATTCCATGCAAAAATGGTACCATAATTGCTTCCACGATACTATTATAACTGTAATTCATAATTTGATCCTTTGATATATGAAGGGAACGCTCACTAATAAGATCATGGACAAACAAATAAAAAACTAAACGAGACATCAATTGTACAATAAAAGTCCAATATACCGATGATCCTTGTAATCATACACTCTTTAAAAAAATTTACTCTGTTGAGTAAAAATTTACTAAACGGTCACAGCTCATTGCTGAGTAAAATCTTACTCAATATTGAGTAAAATCTTACTCAACATTGAGTAAAATCTTGCTCGGTTGAGTCAATGTTGAGTAAAGTTTCCCCAACAAAATGAGCTGTGACCGTTGAGCACATTTTTACTCAACAAGAGTAAAAAAAAAAAGAGTGTAGCTTTACAATGATGTATACTTTTATGGGACTTTAACACAGGGGATGCAATGTATCCGGTAAAAAGAACGAATATGAAAATTCCATTCTACTTCAGAGTGGCGCAACAGATACATTATGTACATTTTATTACCCATCGTGGAAATCCAATTCATTATAAAGGGGAATGCTATACTATATTTGAAGAGCTGAATTGCAAAACGGCTTAGAGACCATTTTTTCGGTAGATTCTAACAGACCTTTAACTTGTGTATCATCCTGGCAGAAAAATTGTTCAAAACATCCCCCTAAGCGGGTTTAAATCCCGAAAATGCTACTTTTATGCCCAAATATTTTATTAAACACGCCAAGATGTTGACATTTGGTATTTATAAAGTATATCATAGCGTTATAAAGAATTGAAAAAGAAATTTTACAAAAATTTCGAAGATAGGTGGTTCTTAATTTGAAATTTGATGAGTTATACTGCAAAACAGCTTACATCCATTTCCAACAAAAATCAATAGCCAATTAATACAAACTGTTTGATTAATTATCTAAATTACACCTTATTTTTAAAGACATATTAGTAAAGAATTAATAAAATCATTATCAGGAATTTTGCGACCCGTGATGACCTAGCAGTTTTTTACCCTTTTCTCAAAAAGTGCAAAATGGACGTAAGCCGTTTTGCAAGTTAACTCTTCATTTAACTATTGTAAAAACTTACTCATCGAGTGTAAAAACAAGTTAGTAAGTATGCAGTTTTGCCCATTAACGTACGATTTAGAAAAGACTCACACAGATACGTAACGATACGTTATCTTAAAGAGGCGGGAAAACAATGGTTAACAAAAATCAAGTCTGTTTTTTTTAAATCTCCCATATGTTGATTCTTCTCCAGAAACTATGAGAGTTTATGATTGTGTATGTTTCTCATTCTCATGAGTTATTAGTAGTTAAACTTTAAAATGTCCAAGACCAAATATGAACACTTATCGAAGAATGGCAGCAGCACTGACTTTCCCAATCTGGCAAGCACAGTTACCCACAATGCACTGCACCATTAAAACTGTTTTATTTTGTAATGTGCTAGACGGCTTAAGGAACCAGTGTCTGGACTAGTGTTCTGGACGCCCACCCAAGGGATACGTGCACAGGGAAGACCAAGGCTGACCTACCCAGTACTTCTTACACAGGATGCTGGCATTGATCAAAATGAACTTCTCAAACTCATGCTAAACAGACAGCAGTGGAGAAAATTCATCATGGCTTCCGACCGCGGTCGACATAGATAGATAGATAGATTTTGTAATTTGAAATATCCTTTGATATAAGAGCTTATTTAGTATTCTATTAAAAAATCAACATTCTGAGATGGCTTTGAAACATTTACACTATTATAAACCATTTGTTTTTCTTATTTCAATTTGAGTTTAGAAAACCGTTCAAAACAGTTACATCATTTTAAATACTTACCTCCTGGTCAATAATTTTTCCGCCTGATGGAAACATTTCCAATATGACCATGCTGCTGTATATCAAAAATAAACACCAACCAACGAGTCGTTTGGTTCACAGATAAGATTTAAACAAATACAATAGGCCTCGCAGTGCATTCTGGGTATTATGCTTGCCGGATAGGGAATAGTGCTGCCGTATTGACAACCTTTCCGAAATGGGCAGTTGAATCCCACTGCTAAAGCTCGTTAAATAATTAGATTTATTTTATCATGCACATTTAAACACCTTAACTATAATCTGTCTTAAACAGTATTTGGTGTAATAAGCTGTGTAATTCTTGTTTCTTCATAAGACAAGGTAAAATCAAACCAAAGCACGATTCTGACCTCTTGTATCGACAAATAAAAGCTGTACTATCTAATGAACTCAAACTGGTATAAACAATGTATATATAGAGAGTTAGATGTTATGTTTGATACATTTTTCAAAACGTGTCATCCTACGTGTTCTCACATATGGCTCATTCTCAGATAAAGCGTGCAACTTTGCCGTTTTGGTGTCGCTCATGTTCGTGTTACTAGTTTAGCGTTGTTAAGCCTATTACAAATAATTTGAGTGATCTAGTTAATATATTAAAGTCACATTAGTAACATGTGTGAAGCTAAACATTTTAGCATGCCAGGAAAGTAGATAACGATTAATCTGAAAATGCAAAATCGTTACTTTTCCCCATGTCGCAAGCCATACTTTTTACGTTTTATGAGGCCCCGTTCCTAAAATATTCGGGCATTTCAAACGCAATGCATATTTTTTAATAGCCCGTAATAGGTATTAGTAATGGCATATAAAGTTTAATGATATTAAGTATTTAATATGACATAATAGCTTTTTAAATCATGTCGCCAATATTGCAAACAGATACGAACCAAATTCTAAAATCGATAACAAAGTGTGAAAATCAATATGTTGATGGATGAATCCGCATTAGATTTATCAAGTAAACTTCAATCTTGAATAACTTGAATGTTATATAGAATTATATATTTACAGTAATGATTTACAAGGATATTAATATCAAAAAAAACCTATGTGACTGTCACGTCGCAACAGATACGAACCACACATTTTGTCGCCTTTTCGCAAAACGCGGTACACTATGAGCGAAATAATACACCACAGTGTAGTATGTGTAGAGCTTCTAATTTAGTGTAAAGATCAAGTTTGTAAGAAAACTAATTTTCTCAATAATGAATATTTAAAAAAAGATTCCAACAGATACGAACCAATAGATACGAACATTAGGTATAGGGAATACAATGGTTAAAAATCAAGTATTTTTAAAACATCTCCCATGCACTTTTTCTTCTTCAGAAGCCATAAGAGTTTATGATTTTGTATGTTTTTCATGAGTTGTTAGTAGTCGAAATTTCAACATTTCTCTAACCAAAGTTGCACGGTTTATCGGAGAATGAGCCATAATAGGTGGTCAATAAAACAACAAACTTTCAATTTAAAGAGGGAGAGAGTGAGGGAGGGAGATAGGGTGGGGAGAGGGGGAGAGGGGGAGAGAGTGCAGCACCACATTTTGAAAATCAGGTGTCATGGTATATGTACTTGAGCAGAATTTTCATTATGATAATTAAAATTAAATGAATAAAAAAATTCAGAAAATTTGGTAAATGTTGGTTCAAAAGAGGGACAAAATATAATTTGACACTTTTGACTGCCTAAAGGAGACTAACGGTCCGGAAACTGTTGGATTTGCTTTTGCAAATGAATGAATAGAATTTGTCACTGAACATAAGACCGAAAGAAAAATGCATTAGTGTGAATTTGTATTTTTTTAAAGTAAAACCGGAGGTTGTATTGGAATCAAAGTAATAATTTCGGATTTCATTTTGATTTGAAAATGTGCCTAGTTTAATTTTGTTTTTACAGTAATTCTAAAGAAAAATAATCATATTGTTTTACCACGTAGCATCACAAGTTGACTACCTAAATTTGTCTAGACAAATAAGGCATACAACCTCGTCATATTGTTAGCTTTGTATGTATTTGAATAACTGGGCTTATCTGATCTGGAAGGTATAGCAGATAAAGTCTTCGACAGATGGAGTTCAATTACTTAGTTTGAAACGCTATACGAACATGATGGTACTACCACCTGTCGTTGGCGGACGATAAGTAAATTTATTGCTGGTAAACCGTTCAGAAAATGAATACAGGCATGCTGACGATTTATTGTTTAAAGTAAGAATGTTGGTGCATGTATATTTTCATAACTAATAACATCCATTAGGTTATCCTGCATGAATCTAAACACCCGACGAAAGTATGTCCTACATTGAGTTTTGGGTTTTATTAACAACATTCTGTGTATGTTGAACATTTTATGTATTCTTTGTTCATTGTTTGAAATACTCTGTCACATCGGTCTCTTTCACCCTTGTCACATAAGGCGAACAGTGTCTGGTAATCCGAGGGAAACTGCAAAACTGCCGGTGTGACACCGGTGAATGCTTGCGAGCTCTTGCGATGCCCGGTTGGTCTCCGGTGGTTATTAGACAATAACTGAAGACATCGTATACAAGCTGCAAGGTTTTAAACTCAGAATTAAATTCTTGCGACATGCTTCCGGAGTCTCTACGGCTCACGGACACCGATGTCCGGTCCGACACCGACCGATTTCCGATCGGTGTCCGCTGAAATCTACCTGGTATGTCTCCGTAAACACATCTTAACCTCGTCGCAAGGTTATGTGACCAGGGTATTAGTCTCTTGTTCTGATCTCTAGTTGTTTAAATTAGAAATCAAATTCTTTCAAATAGTCTGTAAATGAAAGCAGGTGATCTGAGAAATCCAAAACCGTTTGAATTTTTCAAATCCGACCTCCCGTTTCAAAGTATTGAAGGTTTTTGAATCGCTATTTTAACTAATTTTGGAGAATGCAGGTCAGGGGATTAATCTTATATTTTCTTTTTTTTTCAACTAGCGAGGTCACGGCACCAATTACAGTTACACCGTAACTGTCAATATTTAGTATTTGTCAATATTTAGTCAATATTTTAATTGTGTGAATGGATATTACACAAACACCAGGAGTTATTTTGCAGCTTTTTGCGCCCACAAATGCGCAGGGTATTTAAAGATAATTAGTCCGCATTATAAAGGGCTTACTAACACTTAATTTTGGCGGTATTGCAAGTAGAAGTAGAAAACAGGCACCTAACTTTCACCCAAATAATCATTATTGTTGCCGCTTGTTGTTTAATTACATTTGATTAAGGAGATATATTTTTAAAATTCTAGAGTGTGCATGGATGTCCACATAACTTCACTTAAAAAAAAAATGGGTAATTTTCTTAAATTCAATAACTCTGCAACCACATATTAGATTTTCTTGTCTACAAATAGGTGAGTGTGCATGGACAAAATCATCTTTCTGATAACATATTCTCAAAATAAAAATGGTCTATCATATAGCGCGGAATTCAGAAAAACATCTGAAAAAGTGTCTAGAAACACTTGATTTAAGTATCAAAACAAAACTATCAAACCCAGTTAAAGTCATGCCTGCTTTAATATGAGCTATGTGTCAACGTGTGTGTAGGTCAGCGGTGTGAAATATCAACGTTCTCCTAACAGGTAATGGGTAAATGAAGTATCTACTTATTCTATAACATTGTGAACTGATGTTTTTGTGTTGTGCAAGAGACTAGCAACGGCTGATTAGGATTGATTTAGACCAAATCACTGCGTATTAATGTCTTTTGTACATGAATCTTTCATGATTTTGGTATTAATTTTTACTTATTTTAGTTGCTATTACATGGACAAACCTTGAACATTTTTTAAATTTGAATATTCAGCTAGATAGGGTACGTTGCTATGATTCGAAAAATACGGACTAATTTATTTCCCCGTATGGTCATACTGGTTTATGTGCGTTAACCGGCTACTTGCGGCATACTTCAAGATTTATAGAGTATATAAATGAGAGTGTAGGCCATGGACCGGGGACATCTATCATAGTACTATATTTTCTATGATTGTTGTTGAATCAGATTTTAATTTTTCTTTCATATTGTTCACTTTAGTAATTTATTTAAAAGTGCCATATCTCAGAAAATGGTATTATAATATATGATTGCCATTATACGGTATTTTATGAGCTACTCTAGATGATTACTTAAAACATAACCTTTTGTGCTGCGATAACATGAAGGCAATTAATGGGATGAATCTGTAAGGTCGCAAATTGATGAAACGACTACACTTTGATCAATTACGATGCTTTTAAAAGTGTGAGGATGGAATAGGTGTATTGTAAGTCAAAAGAGAGTTTAATATAGTGTGTTAGAACATTGTAAGGGGCGCACCATTAGATTTCCAGGTGGGCAGCAGGAAGTTTTGTGAAAAAAATCCCCCTCAACAGACAGAAGAAACAAATTCCTTCCTGAACATGGAATGAGGAAAAAACCAGTAATTTCCAGGAAAAACAATTCACTCCCGCTTGAGGCGCGAAAAAAATTCAACCCCGAACCCAACTTCCGGCTCTCCCTGGAAATCTAATGGTGCGCCCCTAATTACGAATAGTTTCTTGCAATATCAAATTGCAATCACAAAGACCCAAAACATAAAGGTGTCTTTAATATCAATTCACTTTAATATTAAGGCTACTGTCCTTTTCCAATCACACTCAAATTTCCGAAAAATTTGAGTGTGTGATGATCAGTGTGCATGCGTAAACAATTATTTTAAATACGCTGAATATATTAAGTAAATGCCATTAGCTAACAAGTCAGTCCCGTTGGTCTAGTGGTGATGGCATCAGACTCTAAATCTAAAGATCAGTACATACTGCTTGGTTTTACTTCAATCTGATAGGATAACATTACATTATTATTTCTATTTTCTTAAATATAGTTTCTAATGTGCTTGATGATTTAAACATGAAATATTATTTGTTTTAGATTAATATCGTTTATTCAAAATCATACAATCTTTACTTGATCAATTCCTTAGAAGGAATTTTAAGAATTCGATACTTTAAATTGTCTCTCATACCACTTCCTTTTTACGGACAATCAAAGGACATTCGTCTGTTTTTCAAATACAAATTCTGAACTCATTAGAAGAAAAATATTTTAAAGGCAAGCTAAAAATCCGTGGACTGCTAATGTAGGATACATTTGAAATCCAAGTTGTGTTTTATTATTATTATTATTATTATTATTCATCCGCTCTTACCATTCAGTTTGAGTTAGATGCAGTTTGAACGATTTTTATCACGGGCAGATACATGTTAACGCATATAAATGAAAAGGAGGTTATAGATAAGCTTAAAGCAGTTCAGAGGTAAATCACTAAATGTCAATTGTCACAAGTTACTTAAATGTCAAAAATCATGATACTCTAAAACTGCACTTTTTGCTCCTTCAGCTCCGATGCACTTCTGATATATCTGATATATCTTTCTATTCAAGTAACCTACATGCTTGACTCTTGGATAGATTTTGGTCTTGCAAGCGATGCTGTTGAATGGTCTTATTAATTGGTAGCTATTGGTCAGGTAGCATGCATCAGATTTATAAGGAAATGTCTGGTATAACCTCGGTCTAACCAAGGGGTGGGTTTGTTCCCCGCTGCATAAAACGCAAAAACAATCGATCCTCTAAGTAATATTTACATCCTTTGCGGCCATCACTAAAGGTGGAGGTGGGGTAGTCCGTCGACGTCAAAGTTGGAGTGTATGGGGAGTGTTGCAACCCAAGGGATTTTTAAGTCGCTATTAAAAAAAATATATATCCATGCTTTGAGGCTCAAACTACAACACATGTTAGATTCATGATTTATCTTTTTTAGAAAATTCGATAACTTTTGATTTGGTGACCATTTTGGCCATAATCACGATTTTCCTACCCGGAAGCACTGGTGTCATGATTATTAATGATAATCAATAATAACGCCTTGGCTGACTTTGATGATCTTGCTTGGTATCATTGGATAGAGGAGCACAATACCTATCTATTGGCAGGAATCTTAGGATGTTTGATTCCAAAAAAAGATAGAGGGGGCCCTTGGTTAGACGTGTTACAAAAAAGGCTTGGTTAGTTGAGGGTCAAAGGGTGTCTCAGTTCGTCCGCCAACGATTTATTCTGATTACATATCTTGTTCAACCGTTTGTAGTGTCAAACACAAACGCACGAGCTAACGAAATGTTGAAATAATAAATAAATAAATAAATAAATAAATCAATGATACACAGTACTTGCATGACATGCATACCCCATTCCCTGGGGGGCTACTTAGTACAAAAGGGGTTTTCGGGACGTGCCGCAAATTCGGGTAGCAAAATCAGGCTTTCTAAAATATAGCGAATTTGGACAAAAAAACGGTCAAAATTTAAAAGTTTTGGTATATGGATGGGTCAATTTTTCTTAAAAATTGGTATTTAGATGGGTGACTTTCAAAATTTCCCAGAGGCACGTCCCTACCCAAACCATATCTGAGTAGCACCCCCCTGGGACCCCATTAAGGAGTCTATTGTGACCGTCCATCTCAAACCAGCCGTCAATGCAGCCTCTTGTCATTTTCACTTTTTTTTAGATATTTGCAATGTTATAAGGATTAAAATAACACCTCGAGCTTCACTCGATTTCCAAAAGTCAAGTAATGGTCCCTCAAAGGTTGTCTAGAAATAAAATGTATAACTGAGATAAACGCGTTCAAAGATTAGTAAGCCCTATATTTTCTTCTTGTTGAATGTGCTCAAAACATACAGATAATATTTCATGTTTCCGATCTTTTTTTTTTTTTTTTTTTGACATGCAACTTTGCTGCTTTTTTGAAGTGAGCACACAGATTGTGAATCTGTTAAAAATCAATTACGGCATTGACATGTATTTTTACCTGTAGCGAAAAATGAAGCTGCATTTACGGCTCGTTTGAGAACGGTCACAAATATCAAACTTACTTAAATGCATGTACCAATAATTTAATTGAAATACCTAAATCATTCTAAAATATACTGACATTTATGAACGAAATATCTCTCAGCTTTTAATGAAATAATCCAACACGTTTTAGTTGTAATTTAACTTGACAAATTTGGGTTATGCAGTCAAAATTAATCTCACAACAGTTGTCTGGTATATGATCTTATGCAGGAATTTTATTAGAGGCAAATCGTCATGTAAGTGCAAGAAAGAATCTGCAATAGCTGCCATTTATTATGAATTTTCTCCAGTCTTGGGTCAGTGGTTATTGGAATGGTTCTTCCGGTAACACAGTCACCTGAAGAACCATTTCAAGAGCCACTGACATATGGCAGGGAAATATTGAGCAATTTTTCACTCTATAGTGATGAGATGATAAATATAACATAAGGCAGCCATTGTAAATAATACGACTTTCTTGCATTCACATGACGAAATAAGACATGGAATTGAATATCTTATCAGCAACTGAACGCATTTTACGAGGTTAATGATGAATTTTACAACAACATTGTAATTTCATTCAATGCGTTTGAATAGCATATGTTTAATGGAATTAAACCGGTCCGAATGGGGTTTGCCGGGGTTTAGAGTAATGTTTTTTCCAAAGTATTGACTGAAAAGCAAGAAAAAAAGCTAGACATGTTAACATAATACCTACGTGAATGAAAGGGGGCGCTCACTCATATACTAGAAATCCCTTTTTATAGGAGGGATCATGGTTTTAAATGGGATACAGCTTGTATATACAATCTGTGTGAATTTTAAACAGGTCAATGTCCGGGATAAAATTGTGTTCATATTGTTGTAAAAGTTACACTACTCGCTGTTATAATGGTGAAAATGTGATAATACTCTGTGCAATTTTTACCCCTTTTAACAACGATGTTCCTTGCATTACATCTAGAGTTACTGTTCCCAGCGACAATGCTTTGCCAAAGGATGTAACATGAGAATGGTGAGATGACTTAGTGCTAGCAATGTTTGATATAATTTGGATATTGACTGATATCTTTGTCTGAGTATGTTAGAATGCTATAATAACTCTGTGATAAACTTCTGAAATACTTGATACGTTCTGTAATACCTCTATGTTTGCTATTCTGGCTTCTTTTACAAGGCAATTTCGAATGTGCATTTGACATAGTCAAATATCTTAGAAAAGTTTTGGAACATTTTTTTTTCTCCAAACAGATAAATAATAGAAATATATCAAACATTCAGTTTACTACTGATAAGATTGTTTTTGTTTTCTCTTTTGGGTTATTTTACTTTTTGACTTAACCAATCAGGCTGCGCAATGTTGAAACCAACGACTTGATTAACGGTATATCGTGTTTTTAACAAAATGGGCATATTTGAATGTCCGATGTACAATATCAAAATTAACGCACATAAATCACAATGTTGTGGAACACAGGGGATATGCTATGGATCTTGTTAC
Organism: Ophiothrix spiculata; assembly: GCA_000969725.1. Lineage (NCBI taxonomy): Eukaryota > Metazoa > Echinodermata > Ophiuroidea > Amphilepidida > Ophiotrichidae > Ophiothrix > Ophiothrix spiculata. Next base: position 82,631 of record JXSR01S073960.1, on the reverse strand, counting down.
AGAGTCGCATTGCTTTGAGCCCGGCTTTGAGTTATAACGATAAGACGTTCCTTAAAATCTATTGCAAAACTAATCTGTCAAAAAGTTATATAAATTGGACTTGACTTTAATAAGATTTAATGATATAGTAACTAGATACAGTATTGATATTGCGTTGCGGCAACTGATATATATTTGATTGAGTAACTCTATCATGCCTTCAATTGTTGAAGTGTAATATCATTCACAAGTATCAACATTTTACGCTTTTTGGGAGTGCTTCATATTAATTCTGCTTCAAATATTCATCTGTTAGTATCTTTGTTTAAGGGCTATCACTAATGTCGGATTCATATGAAAAATCGCAACAAACGATGTAAATTAAATATGAGTACTATAGTAAGGTGTCTATCTGTACCAATCCAATTTAACTTTAAAAGCTCTAAGACCTAAAATTTCTCAACGTGGCATCTTCTCCCTCGAGACTTCGTCTTCCTCTCGGGAGATGATGCAACGTTGAACATTGTTTAAGTCTTAGAGCTTTTGAAATTAAATTAAATTGGTACGGATAGACACCCTACTACTTTGAAGAAATTATAGATGTATAATGAACTGAGCGCCGATGTCATCATAAAATGACATATTATGTTAACCTTGAATTTGTTTACTTTGGACTTATTTGTTTAGCTATATGACTCATAGTGTTTCACTTTTGTTGTTTAAACAGTTTATTGTGTTAGCTGAACTGAGCGCCGATGGCGTCAGCGGTCAAAGGTCATCTTAACAATGATGCTATCAAAATGCATTATGGTAGTTGAATCAGTGTGGGTTTGACAAGCGACGATGCCATCAGCGGTCAAAGGTCATCTAAACAATGATGCTATCAAAACATGACAAGCGACGATGACATCAGCGGTCAAAGGTCATCTAAACAATGATGCTATCAAAAGGCATTATGGTAGTTGAATCAGTGTGGGTTTGACAAGCGACGATGCCATCAGCGGTCAAAGGTCATTTGTGTAAAATTAACTTTCAACAACGTGCCTTAAAAAAAAAAAAAAAAATCAAGTGCCTGTCAGTTGGACTAAACGACGATGCCATCAGCGGTCAAAGGTCATAATGACTACTACCTTGCTCTGGGTTAAATTTTCATTTTGAATAGATAAATTATAAAGGTATAAATATGATGACATTGTCAGACAAAATAGTAAGGTTTAAAAAATTCTATCAAATAACGGACGACCCTGACCAAGAGTTTAAACTTGATAATAGAGGTGGGTTGCAAGTCAAGTGGGGTGATGATTATTGCTACCTTACTAACAGCAGGAACCCTAACCATTTTTTGGCAAGAACAACAATGCAATACAAGCTACGATATGGTATACAATTTTTACGTGCATTAAAGATTATACCACCTAAAAGAGTAGTTAAGAAGAAAGAAAAAGTATTAACCCCTCTGGATGAGCAAATCAAAACATTTACAGATTTTCACAGCATCACGACCAACATTCCTGGATTAAAGATTGTTGATGGTAGGCTCTCGGGTCGTTGGCAAGGGGCGTGGTTTCCCGTATCTCAAAAGAATAAAAATAGACCATTAGCCAGTACAATGCTGCAAAGGCGATATGGTGAGAGCTTTCTACGTGCATACAAAATATCAACGGTAAAGAGCAAACGGAAATCCCCACAAATAAATTCCTTGTCGGAATTACCACTCAAACAAGATCAAATCGTCGAAAGTTAATTTTTAGATCAAATCATCAAAAGTTTAATTATAAGAACAGCAGTTTATATTAATGATAAATCTCTCGATCATGGTCGGTTGGTATCTTTCAAAATAGCTTGATGGAGGTTGGCCATAGCCATTTCTTGACCTTTGAGAATCCCTTTTTTAATCTTTCTTCTCGAATCTCATTTTCTTTATCAACGGTAAGTTCTCTTACATTACCAATAGTTCTATTTATTATATGTGATTTGTACGCCCGATAATTTTCTACCTCTTGTAAAATAAGTTGATACTCTTCGTTGCTAACATGTCCATCTTGGAGAGCTTTAGACACAAGTCATTTTATACTTCCAAGCTTAGATGCAGCCGTAAGTTTGATCTGTTGATGCTTTTCAACTTTCTTTAAAAGAATCTTGCTAATTCTAGTGCTAATAACACTTACAACACCAGTTCCAACTGCTGTAAATCCCAGAGGCACGGAAGCAATAATTCCAATTCCTGTCATTGCAGTCGACAATGCTGCAACAGAAGAAGCGGCTGCTGTAAGACCGGCTCCTGCGTTTAAATAAATCGCTGCATTATAAACAGATTTATAACGACGTCTGTATCTTCCTCTTGTTTCAAGTTCTTTTTCAAGAAATTCACGTATATCAGATATTCTTTTTAGTCTAAACGTTTTGCCTTCATCTTCTTGAGGATTAACTTGAGATAAATCGTGGTATAAAGGAGGTGCTGATGGTTCAGTTGGTGGTTCAGATATTTTTACCATGTTTTTATATAATACAGAATATTATTTTTAGATTAATATTTCATCATTTGTAAAGTTCCTTACTTGATATTCTACAAAATGTTCTACAACCTCTGTTTTGCTGAGTTTACGGTTATAGAGACTCACAATACCTAACTGATGAACATCTATTGTAATACCAGATAATTCACCAAGATCTACGTTATGCGATTTTCTCGATTTACCATTAACCCAAAGAATAAGTTTATTTCCAGAATAGTGGAAGACATTATGATTAAATTGTGTTGTGTCAATGTCAATTGATGTCGAATTTTGTTTAGTCAAGACATTGTCGTCAGTTATTCCGTATTTAAAACTTCCTGAATCCCACAACATTTGTATAAACATTGTTGATTGTTTTGCGGAATTATAAAATTCTAAAGCAGAACTGTTAGTCGGCTCTTCAATCTTGGTAGAGAACAAAAACGTCTAGGGCTCTGATAAATTATTAGGTGTAATTTGAAGATCTTGGTTAAGTTGCATAATACATAAATTATTTCCATTGGGTATTATTGTAATCAGGGAAGGTTCTAATTCATTCTCATCTGCAGTTATATTAACAATTGGATCTGACAAATTTATATTTTTCTTTGTTCTAAGAGAGAGATAATTTTTATTACCATTTTTCGAAATAACAAGATATCTACCGATAACATCCAAATTTAAATGTTCTAGCAGATATTTCTTATTAACAGCATCCTTTTCATTTTCAGGATCACTCACATTAGTAATTTTATTATCACTTGTATCTAAAATTCCAGTCATGATACCACCAGAATAACCAACTTTACTGTTTTGTAAATAAGTTGCAAAATTATCAGCATACTGTTTTGTAGCAGCATCTTGACCATGATCAGGATCTCCTAAATTAACAACTCGATGTTCGGTCATGTTAATGTTCCCACGCATTAATATACCTGCTTTTTGCAACACATCTGTTTTTTTAGCATAAACAGAAAGATCTACTTGTTCATTTTCTTCTTGTTTTTTTTTTTCAGAAGTTGGTCCGTAAATGCTTCGTCTCATTGCTCTATATAATAAAAGATCATTTTATTTCAAGTATTAAATCAATAGGTTGTGAATGATTATCTAATTTATCACGTTTACCGTTAGCCCACTCAATCTTAAAATCGAAATCAAGTTCATTTATACTTCTACAATTTAGAGTCTTTAAAGAGTGGTTAATCATAGTTAACTCGCCAAAAGATTTAGGCGACATTGGAATAACACCAAACAGCTGTGAAGGTTCTAATCGCTGATCTTTACTCTCAAAGTTATTAGAAGTTGACAACTGCTTCAAATAAATAAGCAATCTCTTAAGTAAAAAATCAACTGCACGATCTCCTTCATACTCTCCTGCGTCTAACCAAGCTTGATTATTTTGTAAACCTAATAAATATACAATTGCTTCGGTAGCCAAACTGAATAATTAGAGGGAATAATCATACTAATCAGACCATTTTTTATATTAACCGTAATTGTTTTTACGTGATTTTACCGTCAGAAAAAATTATTGTCTTCAACCGTACAAATACGGTTATCTGGTGAGAAACTCACATGTAATCGCATGCTTACTTCTATGCAGATGATATTAAAACAAAACAAGCAAAAACTGTAAAGTCGCACGTTCTGTTTTCATATCAATGCTATTTCAATATTAAACGTACCTATCATTAATCAACACTGTGATGTTTGCTTTTAAATAAGGGAAGTTTGCACACCACATTTAATGCAAATAAATCTACACCGATTCGGTGATAATATTAGGATAAATCAATGAAAGTCATCACTATGACGATAATGGATTGTGACAATTAATGGCCTGAATGTTGACACACATCTCATGCCAGTGTGAGAATTATCCTAAAGGCTCTGTCAGACATCACCGTACTTTTATAAATAACTTGCATTTGATTAATGAGAATTCTTTAATGATAATATCTGATCATATCTGAGATTCCTGGCGGCAAATTCACAGTTAACGGGAAATTCCAGTAAAAATACCACAATGATGTCAAGCTACGGAGACTAAAGCTGAATTCAGACTCGACGCAAACGCACGTCGCACCGAGCATGTGCAGTTAATGATTTGAGGAGTTCCGATCAATCGATATCAAAACGCAACACCACTTGCGGCAAAGCAAATCGAGTTGAGAAAAACTGAACTTTCCATTGCGTTTTCATGTCATCGGCTCCGCAGTCCGTTTGCGTTTCGAGTGTGAATTCATTTGCGGTGCCGTTTGCGGTGAAAATTATTGGAAACGCAACGCATTGCGTTTTGAGTATGAATTCAGCTTTACCGTAAAATTTACTTAAAAATCGTTTTTGTTTTTACGGGATTCAACCGTCAGAAAATGTATGTCTTCAATCGTCAGAAAATGTATTCAACCGTAAAAATACGGTAATATTTCTCAGTGTATATTTAATAGGCTATGTTATTATTATTATTGGTGTTTTATTCAAAAAGCAAATCGTGGCCCTTAGGCCAAATTACATGCTAATTTACAATATAAAAATAATACAAATTTACTATACAATTCACATCAAAATATTGCACACAAAATATATATTACTTAAATATCAAAATACACATTAAGAGACACAAAAAGGCTTTAAAAACCCAATGAAATTGCACAGTAAGATCATCATAAAAGAAAAGATACAGAACCAGCTGTATGAGCATCGGAGATTTAAAAAAAAATCATTTGTTTAAAATTTTAATAAAATAGGGAATAGGACTATCATCAAAGCGCTTTGTCCTTGCATTTGCTTTTCCTTTGATATCAAGATCATCAATGCCTGGGATGTCCAAACTAAGCTTGGTTTTACTGGAATTTGTAACAATTTTAATTTGCTGGTGCCATTTTTTTGGTTCTGTCTTCTGTAAATTTCTGATTCTGTTAGCATGATAAGAAACTTTAGCCCTTTTTTATTTCTTGCTGAACTTGGTTACGTAGTTTGCGCCATAATGCCTGATTATTAGAGTGATAAGCTTTTTGACGATCTGAGATAAAGATTTTTAATACGATCAGTCAGCCACGGTTTATCATTAACATGCATCTTTGACTTCGTAACAGGAAAACATTTGTCAATTGCTTCATTAAGCATAATATAAAACAAGTCAACTTTATCTTGAGTATTTTTACTCTGCAAGATTTGATACCAGTCCTGATCCTGTACCCACAAACCAAAAGCTCGAACACCGGAATCACGAAAAGGACGGGAAACCCTGATTTCTTTTTTGTTTTTGTATACTCCAAAACCAGAACTATATAGAACCAGAAAGCGTAAAAATCGAGGTATATGATATCATACGCAAACACATCAGATCAAATTAGCACTAAAAGTGAATAATGTAATCCCGGGGGTGGTTCTTACTGACAAATGGAATACAGGGGTGCTCAAAAGTTTTGGGGTACATTTTCGTAATTTTGGTATATTGATGGGTGGGTTTTTGTCACAGACCTAATGCGCCCAAATGGAAAAATTGGGTGTTTTGGAGGAAAATTGTCTTAAAAAGCGCCCAAATTGGGTGTTTATTTGCGGGAAAATGGTATAGAGATGGGTCACAAAATTACGCTTTTGGAGGTATAGAGATGGTCAAAATTCTGAAGTCTACTTTGAGCATCCCCGTACAATTTTTTTAAGAACCCCTCCCCCGGGAATGTAATATTCTGGATTACTGCGCCAACTGGTCCACACTATAAACACACCTCCCAATTATGTAACAAGTTAGTGCTTGAATACTTTCTGAGTGGAGTATCCAGATTAATGTCATGATCCCCGTGAATAGTATGGAACGGTTGCCAGATAATGAATCCGATTATGGCATCACTTCACCAGTGAAATATCTGTGACCCAATATAAAGACACGTAAAAATAAAATGTATCCTGAATCTGCGTATAGAAATCACTCGTGCCTACACTGCAAAAACGGTGTTTAGAAACGTGGTGCAAGGTAGTGTTTAGATGACCATGTGTTTAGAAATTAAACACATCATGTTTAGAGATTTGACATGTGTGTTTAGAGATCTGACATCTCATGTTTAGAGATTTGACAGTGTTTAGAAACGTGGTGCAAAATGGTGTTTAGAAAATAGTTTAAACTCTAAACGCTGTTTTTACAGTGTAAATCTAGTAAATGATAACATCAGATGCAGATGATATTAAAACTAAAGAATCAAAAAATGTACAATCACACGTTCTGTTTTAATATCAATGCTATTTGCTTGAAATATTAAACGCACCTATCATTACACTGTGATGTTTGCATGTAAACGAGGGACGTTTGCACGCCACATTTATTTTCAAAGCAAACATACATTTCATATTGAATTCGTAATGCGAATAAATCTACACAGATTCGACGATGATGCTAGCATAAACTAGATAGGTCCCTAGCTTTGGTTGGCGTTGTTGGTTGAGTATTTAGTAGTTGAGTGTCTTCATGTTTCTACTATTTAATACGGCTTATTTTTTGTGCTGTTGTTTTACTGGAGCCTAGCGGAACCTTATGAACGTCGACTAACAATTACTTTACAGGCTGCGATCACATGAAATACATATATACGGTATATGGTATTCGTATGAAACTCTTGTGAAAGGTTTTAATAAAGCAATGTTTGCAGTGTCAACCTAAATCCGCTGGAGTTGGTCGATCAACTCCATTGAGTCATTTTATATTTACTTTCTAGTAGGGGACTCTTGCTGTAGATTTATACGGACGATACTTGCGTAGGCACAAACTGTTATGCTCAGGTTTTGTGACGCAATTCCAAGTTTCCAACCCCCTAACAATTGCCGAAAGTGAAGGTTATGTGACATCAGTGGCGTGCCCAGGATTTTTTGAGTGGAGGGGCACAACCATTAGTTTCCCCCGAATGACCAGTAGCGGCAGAAGCTTAAAATGCCATATTTTTAGAGTTTTTTGATAATGCGGACGTAGCGCGCGATTTTTTTTTGTAAATTCAGCTAAACTTGTTTACAGATCTTGCCATTTTACGCAAAACTTGGCAAATTTTGACTAAATATTGATATAATACTTAAAATTTCGCGTGAAGCGCGGAAAATGTTTTTGGTTGTTCATATTTAAATTATCAAAAACAAAGGGAAATTTAAAGTATTTTATTCTCTCTCCTTTTGATTTTTTTCACTCCTCCCCTTTCTTTTCTAT
>JXSR01S073959.1:80545-96701 GCA_000969725.1 Ophiothrix spiculata | reverse complement strand
GATATGATAAAAAACAGGTTTGATTGGATGGAACAAATCCGGGTCAGAATAACAAGCAGAAAAACCTGAGTGGAAACAGTGACCTTAAGTGAAAAATATTCTGCAAAAAGGGTAAATCCTGTTGGTTATCACATCACTTTAATCAATGGTGGGAAGTGTTAAGTATTCACATTACCATAAACATCCTGTGTTAAAGAAATATGCCTTTATTAATAAACTTTCCATAAAATACAATTAATGATAATAAAGGAAGGGATAAAATGTAAAATATCAAAAGCACCAGAGTTATAAAAAATAACCTTTTTTTGACAAGTACTATTTCTTTTCATTAGAGTGACAGTTAACTCAATACAAAACAAAAAATGGATGTGGCTTTAATAACAAACTTTTAACAAGAATCCAAATAGGGATAAGTTAAACAATTTAGTAGTTAGGGAAGCATTGATCTAATGATATGGTGTTATGAGCAGGTATGATCAGATGGAAAGATCCAGAACAGAACCATGACAGGAGTCAACGGGGTGGAAAGTTGTCAAAATAACAGGGGAATCCCTGCGAGTTACCATATCATTAAAATAAGCTGATGGAGCAGAACTGAAAAATGAATGGGCAGAACCTAATGGGGCAACAAAGTGAGCAAATTGAAGTGAAATTTATCGGGTGATAATCATGAGCAATGGGGAATAATTGGGGGATCTTGTTGAGTATGACACAAATCATTGAATCACAAAAAAACAATGTATTGAATGATGGGTATAGTACAGTAGCTCGGTATTTAAAACAAAATGGCGACTATCGTAAACAAATATAAATTAAAAGCTGATGGAAAGAGCAATTAACTGCTAGAAAATTCAGTCCAGGCTGACAAGCAAGTCTAGCATCTTAAGTTCGTTATGTCGCGAAACTTCAAGACAGATGTTTTACAAAAAGTCTTGTTTTTAAACCATATTTAGGTCGGCGACTTTGGTAATTACTGTTTTACGATCATTGTTTTTAAGTACAATAATCTTACCGTCTTGGGTCCAGGTGCTTTTCAGGTTGCCGGTCCTTACTTGTTCTTGTGCTTTCCGTAATAATTCCATTCTTCTGACAGTAAGGCTCTCAGTAATTAGAAAGTCTGTTCCCTTGAGGTTCCTCTTGTTAATGAAAACGTGGGATCTTGTTGAATATGATACAAATTTCATTATGATGGGTCGCGGTTTCAGTCTGCCGCTGTCATCAGATCTTGGTCTTCCTAATCTGTGTGTCCTGTCAAAGTGATCCACACTTAAATTGGTTTTAAGGTTGCCATTTAGTTCTCTTATACATTCAGACGTGGTGTTCTCGTCTGTGGTTTCAGCTACTCCGTGCAAAAGGAGGCAATTCCTTCTTGTTTCAGTTCTTGTTTTAGTTTCTGTGCAACAGTTGCATAAATTGCATCTGTCAGCAAGTCCATTATTTCCTTGTTGGATAATATGTTGTCCACTAATACATGCAGTAGTGGCTCAAGAGTTTTCTTTTTCCCGAGTTCTGCTCGAATGGTTTGTTTAAAAGAGATCTCAGCGGTGTCTGAGTCACTATCACTGGTCGTCATATCCAAGGTTGCTGAATTTGGCTCTGTTGGGTTCTCTGATTTTGAGCGAGACCGTAGAGCCAGTTTGCACGGACTTTTCTGAGGCATTTTGCAGCTTTTGTGGGATGAGTTGGTACAGATGATAATAAATGATGTGTTGGTGGAAAAGATGATAATTATATCATGAATGTTGGTATATGATATAAATTTTGCGAGCCTGATTTTTTCGCCACTCCTCACATCTCAGTGTTTCTAATCCGTCAATTATCTGACAACGTACAAATGCATGTACTTTTTATTCCCTAAAATATGTGTACCGCCGCGGCAAAAGGGTCCAGTTGTCGGCTCGTACATGTTGCTCCTTGTAGCATATCTAATGTATGGTATTTGTATATGTCAGATATGCTACAATGAGCAACATGTAGGGGTCGACAACTGGACCCTTTTGCCGCAGCGGGACACATATATACTCTGTGTACATAACATGAGCTATTGACGCTCTGGTTATATCTACACCTGGAAAGGAGAGGGTAGGCTGGGAGAGGGTGTTGAAATTAAAACTTGAAATTTAAAGTTATCAATCGGGTCTGGTCACACACTTTGAAATTAAAGTTGATCAATTTCTAAACTTTTAAGTTGTGTTTCCAGACCTGTTAGGTTCAAATAATGATCACCTTCAAAAAGTTTTCCACACTATCAAAAGTCAATGACAGACAGTACACAACACTTTTGCAATTTAGTCTTATCTAGTATTGATAAACTTGTGCAAATCATGTTAATTTCAGCTTGGTCATAGTCCAGCTTCCGTACATGGGTAGGCATTAAGTATAACTATAAGCCTACGATATACTATATCTTTTTGATTTTTGATGTACTTTTCTTTAGATGGAAAATATGATGTCAAAATTTTGGTCTGCCAATGCCATACTTAACACATCATTAGTACAAACTAACATTGCCTACCAGAAGACAGTGGCGTAGCCAGTACGGGGCAAGGGGGGGGGGGCGGCAGACTTTCCCCCCTGACAAAAAATTGAGCGGCAAATCAGGACAGCAAGCGGGAAAAATCGGGAAGGACAAGAAAAATGAGAGAGCAGCTGCTAGACAGGAAAACATGGGGAACAGCAGAAAACCGTGTCAAGAGATGTGCAGAAAATGCTTAAAACCTTTTTTTTTTTGCTTTTCATCTGTTTTTAAAATTGACTTGAATTTATTTTGGGTGTACGAGAATGGATTTGTTGCCGGAAAAATTGGGAAATGTGCAAACGTCGGGGGAAAATCGGGACAAAATGTCTTTGCCCCCACAGACCAAAAAAGTCTGGCTATGCAGAGGAAGTATATGTACCGCTGCATAAAAATGTACTTGTACAATGTATGAAATTCAACATTTCATTATATTTATCATCTCTTCATGGTTGATGGTTTCGAATGATAGTTTTGGATTAAAATTTACACAGTAGATACGAATTAAAGTATATGTACGGTATAAACATTTGTCTCTTGATAAGTTGTGTAACATGACAGCAAGTGTACAGGTTTTTTCCGGGAAATCATGTAGTTTAGTATCCTGTTTTTATACTTGTCTCTAAACTTTTGACTTTTGATCATCAAGCGTTCAAGGTGACAAATACCCTTGACGGATTAATGAGTTTTTTCCTCATTAGGAACAGGCTCTTTACCTACACCATTATCCTAATCTTAACAGTAAGTAGGCGATTACAAATCTTGTATTTTTGAGCTAACTTTTTGAAACAAATTTGTGTTTTTATTTCACAGAGTGAACTACAATAATGGCATTCCAAAGTCACAGCTACCCATACGCCATGGGGACACCACCCAGTAATCCGACAGGGTCACCACAGAGATTCAACAATCCTCCAGCAAGACCAGCAGTAGGCCCAGGACAAGCAAATCCAACCTTGCAGAATTCAAAATTCCCTCTACTGCAGTACATGACTACAGAACAACTCCAGGCCTTACTAGATAACGATGATCGTATGAAGGAGATGGTAGAGGATTTAGATGATGTAAGTCGTGAATGATTTGGTGAAAACAGCTGATTATTTTAAGATTCAATGCTTGAAATTAAAAGATTTTGGCTTATGGTACCAAAGTCATAAAGCTGTCATCTTAAGCCAAAAAAAAATTATTGTTGTGTTGTCCTCAGCGACCGACCCTATTCAAAATGTTTTAAAAAAAGTAGGGTCGGGAAAGCACCCAATTTTGCTCAGATTGGGTGTTTTTTGAGAAAATATTTTGAAAATAATTGAAATTGCACCCAAATTTCATAATTTAGGTGCTTTAAAAAAAAAAAAATATTATTTTCCGACCGACCGACTCATTTTTTCAGAAATTCCACTTGAGGGCAACACAAGATTTTTTTTTCTTGGCCTTATATCTAACTTAGCCCTGATATTTACTCTTTTGCCCATCCTTTAATGAAATTTGTTTTGCAAGAGAGACAGACCGACCCTAGCCAGGCCTGACTCTATCTGAATCAGAGGCTAAGTTTAACATTTTTGCCCAACCACCAATGCCAGACATGTTGCAATATATCTCCAGAACTTAAAAGTTGTTTCGCAAGAGAGGCAGATTTGCCCTCACGAATCGGAAACTAAGTGCAGAATATCTGATATTGCTATTATGATCCCTTCCAACAGATCATTTTTGCTTAAATTAGATTTAAAAAATATCTTCCTAATAACATGCATTTTTCAAAACCCATTCAATTTCCCAGATGAAGCAAAAGAGACTAGACAAAGAAATGGCTCTAGCTGAGAACCGTAGTTTAGCTGATTTCAACTTGTCAAGAGAGCCTAGGTTACGAGAAGGTAGAGCACAATTAGCAAGACTACATCAAGAAGCCCGCAGTGTACGCGATATATATGATAAAGATAGAAGGCAGCTTGGTAAGTCAAGTTCAAAGGTCATATTTTGTTTTTAGCAACAATTCTTTAGTCAGTAATGTTGTTAATTCTGAATGTCCTCTGTAGTTTTCAGTGTAAATGCATAGATCTGTGCTTACGCACACATAGGTATCAAAAGCACACAAACAAACAAAACCATCCCACACTGATTGCTTACAGGTGGTTGTTATTGTGTATTTGGCATGCATGCACACTGCACATGTTAAGAAATCAAACCCTATTTTGACACATGCCAGATATCCCTAACCCACTTCAATCCAAAAGGTTATACACAACTAAATGCCTTTCCTATACTTTTATATGATAAAATGGTCATTTTTGAGCCTGTTTTTCTCATATTTAGAATTCTTAGATGAATAAACGGGCATTATGGGGTGAAAGTACAACATGTATTTTACAAATGATCAAAATTTCAGCATAGTATTACCTGGAAAATGTTCACTTTTAGAAACACTGAAGGTAATAATGTCATTACCGCCCTGCTTTCCCAAGTATGAATTGGCAAAAAACTGGGATCAGGCCAATATTCGGCGAATCACTCTGGCGGAGTAATTTCTGACTATTTTCCAAATAAAATGTAAAAAAACGAAAGAAGACACTCAAATCTAAAGATACAATATGAAATCTTCATATTTTATCACACATTATAGCTCAATTTTAAGCTTTTTAAAGTAGGTTCTCTGGATGCCCCGTGAGCAAATAGTTCCCATTTTGGCCATGTCTTGGTTCCCGGTAGTTATTTAGTTGTGTAAAACCAAAACGTATCTTCTTGAAAATGACTATATCAATAGTTGCCATTTTCACACATTCGACAATTGAATTCTAACTATGGTTCCTCTCATCCCACCCAATGTTAAGCAATACCAAGGCTCTATCAGTGGGTACTGCCTTGATGCCAATTTTGTAACCATGTATATCTCCATTTTTGTCTCCCGGTCGTGATGTATTTGGAATTTGATAACATTCTTCATTTCCTAAATGTTTTTGTAGGATTCAGTAATGTTATTGTTAATATATTTTGTGTCATATGTCAATCAAATTTATTTCATTGTAATTGTTTTGTTTTGACAGAGGGGTTACCCGGTGGTATGTCATCAACAGAGGCCAAGGTCATGTTAGAGACAGCAGCAGAGAAAACAGAGGAGGAGTCAGAGGTAAGAGATTCCCTGAGACCACAGGGCATAGCAAATGGTTGTATGCCTAGGAAAAAATGCTTGCTTTTGTTAGATCTTGTTTGGTAGCGATAAGGATAATGTTTTTTCCTACTCCCGAGGATAATTCATTCAAACATACAGACTTGTGAAAGCAGTGAAAAACAATCATCAAAGAAGAAATGATTACTGTAGCATACCAGTGATTTAGAAAATGCATTTTTGAACTTTGATTAGCTTGGATAAATCAAGTCACCAACCAACATATCTGTAAAATGTTGTCATCATATCTTACTTTGTTGTCAGGAGTAGGTGTAATTACTGAAAAGATGTATGCATAAATCTCATCTCACAAAGCTTTTTCAGTGATAAACTCCCAATTTTAATTTAGAGGCAATAATTACCAGGATGGGTACCAACCTGGTAGTTATGCAATAATTACCAGGATGGGTGTTGGTACGGATACCCATCCTGGTAATTATTGCCTCTACTACTACCAAGTACTAGGTATCATCCTGGAACGATTTTAATTTATAACATCAATATGGTTTGGGAATTTTTATAGATTTGAGAAAGATTCAACAAATTTAGGAGGGTTTGCCTCCCAAGTAACTGATTCATTATTAATTGTACACAGGAGATGTATTGGGGAATGTTTTGCGATGGGTTGGCGATACATCACAAAGCATCAGGAAGCTTTCAACGATGGATTTGATGATTTGGAAGGTTGACATGACTCACCGAGTTCTTTTAATGATAAAATGTTAGGAATGAATCATGTGCTTTTGATACTTTGGTGAATCTTTCCTGATGCCACCCAGTGTATATATAGCTTGACCATCGTGAATATATCACAGAGTCAACAGGAATACATGGATTATTCCCAAAACTCTTGTTCACGTTTGCTGCTCAGACTGTTTGTAACTCTCTTCCAAGCAGTCTCCGCAACTCCTCCAACTTTTTGCACTTCAAACGTGAGTTAAAAACATATTTTTTTTGGCAAGCATTTCCTGATTCATAACTTTGTTTTTCTGTTTTTTGTTCTGTCTTTGTTTTAGCGCTTAGAGTTTTGTGTAGATTTTGCACTATATAAATGCAATATATTACTATTATTATTATTATTAACTTTGTAAAGAGAAAAGGCTGGCGAACCACTTGCGACACTTTGGGAGACATTATTTGACGAAGCATCGGTGAACTTCCTTTGAAATATACCCATCTCTTATGCTTTGTCAAACCTATCCCTAACCTTTTGAGCTGTATTGCATTCAATTTACATGGATATATGAGGGGGTATCAAAAAGTTTTAAACTTCACCCAGAAGAAATGGCGCCAAGAGCAAAATGTTATTATAAGATACTTTTGGCGTCTTTACATAGTCAATGTGCAAAGTAGCACATTTCTCCCACTGACTGTCTACAGACCGCTTTTGTAGGAACCCTCTCTCTTGAAAAATCTGATTTTTTTTATTTCAATGAAAATCAAAATTTTCAGGTCGACCATGTTTAAATTAGCATTGTGATGTCATTCATGAACCAATTTCTATAATTTTGGTATCAATGGATAGAGGAAACCAGACCCTTTACTATGGTATCAAACAACTAATCTTTGGTGATGGCAATAAGATTTACTAGACCATGTAACTCTTTAAATGCAAGGACTTAATTACGTCACATGTCTCAATTTCCTCCATGCAGCTTATATTTTAAGCAGGTAGGTAGCTATGACATCAATCATCACCTGTAAAGAAAGTAACACTACTTATGAGACAATTTCTGCTCTATAAAGTATAGAAAGATGAGTGACTATTCTGACAAAATTTCATTGATATAGCTCAATCCCTTCTGGGTAAAGTTTAAAACTTTTTGATACCCCCTCGTATATCGCTGTAAAAGCAAAAATAACCATTGAGAGTTAGGCATAGACTTGTAAAATAGAGTTGAGTTGGGTACTAAATGGGTAAAGGTTCCAGTGCTTATCCATGTTTTCAAAGCAGTTAGGCTAGACTTTACTATTACGTACTAATTGATAAAATCAGTCACTGTTTAAAACATACCAACATTTCTGTTTCTCACACAGGAATTAGCTGACCAATTTATTCAAGGGGAATTCACCACTGAACTCTTTTTAGAACAATTTCAAGAATTACGTAGGATAGCTCATGCAAGACGAATTAAAGCCGATAAAATGGAGGAGCTTCAACTTAAAGGACATATCACATCTCCATCACCTCATAATAGTGCATTAAACAGCTATCCTGACACTAGGTATGCACAGAACAGTGCAGCAGGTGGTGGGCTTCCTTACTCTGTGCCCCAGCATGGATCACCCTATTCCTCCCCAGCGCGTCCTGCACCCAGACCTCCTGCATATCAGAGTGGTGCCAGCCAGGCCGTAGGATATTCAACACCACCAACACAAAATCAAGCCTGGACACCTTATGGAGCTCCACAGGGCAATATGGCTGCTCCAACTCTAGGATCATATCCACAGTGAGGGAACTTGTTTTATGACCTCATAGAAATATAAGATTTTGTTTCATGTACCATACAAGAGAAAGCTGACAATTTTTACTTTATATAAAGAAATATGTGCGGTATCAATGGAGTCTTGTCAGAATTTGGGAGGACATTTACAAAGAAAATGTCTTCATTCTCTATTGTTTTTCTTCTGAGCACTAAAAATTACGGATGGAAGAATTACTGGAAATGAGATTTTATTTTTATTTGGTCTTATCATTTGTATGTCTTTGATAAGCCCTGTCATGATATGATTAATTCTAATCAATTTTATCATGTACGTCGCATGACAGTATGACTTCAGTTAGGGCCTACGCAATTACATCATAGCTATTTTATGACAATGATGGAAATTTGCCAAAGGTAGCCAAATATTTTGTGGCTTATAAGTAAAAATTATGGAGTCTGTCAAGTGACATACATGATAAAATTGATTAGAATTAATTAAATCATGACAAGCCCTTTCACAAATTCAGAATCAGCTGACTTCTCATGCGCATGGGAATTTCCCCACACTATTTTTAGAGATAAACAAAGTGTGACTATACACATTTTCAATGGGGGTGAATTTTGCTCTTTTTAAAATACTTATGATTTTGTGCATTGTAACTCACATTGGCATCTGGAGATGATTATTTATTCACAAACATGTCTTGCAAAATAAAAGAACAAAAGAGAAATCATTCTAAAACTAATTTTAGCAACATTTTTGTGAAAATGGCTAATAGTTCAATCCAATGAAAATACGATCATATAGTTGTGCTTGGTTTATCTCCACTCGATTGCGAGAAATTGCCCACAATGCACGCTGATTCTGAATTTGCAAATGGGCTTATTGTCAGTGTTGCAGTGAATAAAATGAACTGTTCCCTTGACACACTGGGCCTTTGTAATTTTGATATCTGCTAAAAGCATGGAAATTTGCAGCATGAAATTGTTCTGAATTGACAAATTGTACCATTTTTGCAGCATTAAGAACTCATGATTTGTGAATCATGGAATGCATAATAAGTGGAATTCAGCAACCATTTGGGGTTGATCTTATTGGTGGTTTCCACAGTTTGATATTTAGTTACGAATATATTTCCAACACACATTTCTTTCCAAAAAATAAGGAAAATGTTGATTGAAAGATTGACATTGTTTGAAAGCCATTCTATTCAAATATAATTTCACATGCATTTTAACTTCACAAAATATAAAACTGTCCAGTTGAGTAGGTATTATGCATTTTCAGGCAAACACAATTTTCACTCCCCAATCTCCCGTGTGCTTACCACAACTTGTATACTCTTTCTCAGAGTTGTTTTTCCTTTCAGATCGTGCCGTGTACGCCACTCTTAACGCGCGCGCCAACACCGTGAGCGTAAACAATCAAATTCAACAAATCACGCACTGCAAATACGTGCGTAAGTAAGTGCATCCGTACGCAGAAGTGCTTAACAACAAGCGTTGGCAAGAAAAAAACCCGCGAACGGGGGAAAAGGTACTCTGAGATAAACTATAGTTGTAGATAAGCTTATGTGCTGGTAAAGGATTTTGTGTATGTTGGAAATATAATTGTTTTGATAATAGATCAAACATTACAGTCCAGGGAAGATTTTTCACTCATTTCTGCCTGTCTTCTACTTCCTAAAGACATTTGATAAAATTAGGATACCATATCCACTTGTCCAATTCAACTATTTCACAACAGCCAGGATTTTCCCCCAAAACCCAATCACATCCATGCAGTGTGCCTCAAGTTGTTAAATACTTAGACAATATGCCAATAATAACAAGCATGAGAATTTTCAGATAATTATCTGATTTCAGATATGTTTTACATTCAGATAATTTTGAGCTTGATTTAACCATTTAGTGGTTTTTGGTTAAATTTTACCAAATGAAAAATCATTCTCATGCCTGATAATAGAGTATGATGATTTATCGGTAACAGCCGGCTAGTCCGAAAATGAAATAAGGTTCGCTAGTCCGAAATTTGAAAAGGTCCACCAATCCTAAGGTTCGCCAGTCCGAAAATGAAATAAAGTTCGCTAGTCCGAAAATGAAAAAAAGGTTCTCTAGTCCGAAAATGAAGAGGTTCGCTTGTCCGAAAAAAAAATGGGTAAAAATTCAACAAAACTAACTATTTTTCGGACTAGCGAACTTTATTTCATTTTCAGACTGGTGAACCTTATTTCATTTTAGAACTAGCGAACCTTATTTCATTTTCGGACTAGGGAACCTTCGGACTGGCGAACCTTCGGACTAGCGGGCTGTAATCGATTTATCAAACTTTTCGAAGAGAGGGAAGTTTGAAACTAAAACGTTTGTCAGATGTTATGTATATAGTTGAATTGGACAAATAGATATTGTATATATATATGGGATTAGGTACTTTTCTATAGTAGTATGGCCTGCTTTAACAATAAAATGAAACTTTCCCTATAGGGCTGAGCATCATAGCAACTTGATTGTGGCAGCAAAGATACAACACACGATACATCAAGCCTTGGGTTTCAATTGAGTGAGAGCTATCACTCGCCTTAATGTTCACCTTTGAGACATGAGGTGTGCAATAATTACTGGCTTTTGCAAGCTTTACACTCGTCACTCAAAATGTTTCACATGGGTGATGAGAAAAATATGAGCAATATTTTGGTACCACAATCTCAATATTCAGAAAAAAAAAGTTGAAGGAATTGGCCCGAGCTCCTTTCTTTAGTAAAGTTTTATATTTTTTTGAAGAATTAACTTTGATAACAATTAAGTTTTAATTTTAGCATCAAATGAATGAAATTGTCAGTGCTTCATCATGATTTATATCCTCTTCAGTTCATCAGCATTGCATTATCATTAACATTCTAGCAGTGCAATGTATTTCCATGGAACCTGACACATAAAAGTACTTTGTGTTTACTGATTGCTTAGATTATTATGCAAATTATTCTAATCAATCAGGGATTAACAATATTGATACGTCTAAATATTTTATGCATGTGTCCTGTGTATCGTAATGTGATATTTTATATGATCTTAATATATTTTGTATACATGTCTGTAAAGACAAATGACTTGTAAAATGGGTATCAAGATTTGTCATACAAAGGAGGGGGGGGGGGACTGAGGGCTACTACTTGTTTTGTGTTTCCAAAACATAGCTCTTGTGATGCCAATTTGCGCTGCAATTTTCCCATAGGCATGATTTTGACCCCTATTTTTATACTTTCTACACTGTTTTCAGAGTGAACAAGATCCTGCATGAGGCAGAAAAAGTAATCGGATCTGGAGTAGAGATAGATGTGTTTTAAGCATCATTATCATTTGTGCCAATAAAATACAGATTGTGGTCATGTGTAAAAGACAAACCATTTCATCAGGCTTTGCAACAAATGATTGTTTCCTCCATCTCATGAAGACAAAGCACCATACCTGTCAATTTGATAACACTGTCCCACTGTCTTTTTGATCTTTCACCACTCACTGACCAAATATGCTTGAACAAAATATTTAATCTTGACAGTTGTTTGGCCAATGTCCATGTTTTTTCCCGTATGCATGTTGACTTGTTTTTAAGCTGTAAACACAGAACATGTATGTTGCACTTTTGACCTTTTTTTTTAATGGCTTTTATTACCAGTATCACCTACTTTGAATATCTTATTCCCAACTTGCAATGTGTTATTCCCAATGTACAAACCAAGAACAAAACACATCTCCTCGCTTTGAATGCCCGGGCAGGCAGTATGCATTAATGAGGGTTGTTTCTAGTCAAAATTTTAACTGTTACTCTAAATGTAATTGGTACAAGCCATCTTGGATAGTATGAACTCGAATTTGTTACGCTGCAACTTTTGCTGTGGCAGATGGCAATAATAGACCTTTTCAAACAGCGATCGGAAAACTTCGGAAAACATGGTCACGTGCCACAGCTGCGTATACGCGGCAGACGACAATCATTTATGAATGAAAACAAAATTATAGTACCTCAAAAGTGCCTTGATAAAAACGGCAACGTTCGTCGTTGTTGGAAACATACTGTAGAAGTTTCGAACTTTGTCAAACGATGAGGCAATGAGGTACTTTTTATTTCCGGAAACAATCGGAATTGTTCTGAAAGCTTTCGGGAAGCTCCGGAAAAGATCGGTTTGAAAAGGTCTATGTGGGCGTGCAACTTGATGCGCTGTATTTTTTGGCATGGAAAGAGACATTGGAGCTATCCATACACGGAACTCAAAACCAGATTAATCTGAGCCTCCCAGATCAAGATTAGATCTAACATCCGGATCTCTGAAGATGCATAACATTGTATAGCAATTTGGATCTATTGTAAATTGACCAGTGTAAATGTTATTGCTGAAATTTTTTTAAGGTTTTCCATCCCAATGCTTGTTTCCCGGTCATTTGCAACAGTGTCGGGGGAAAAATATTCAAAATGCTGATTAAATCGCTAATGCATGATTGTATCTTCGTTGTTTTGCGAAAAGGTTGGTGTGTTGCTATGCAACATAAAAATTCAATCTACAAAAAATGTATACTTGAATATTTTGGTCTCACTTTTTTGGGTAGTGTGTTCCTTCATTATGTGCCTTTTACTGTCATACTTGGTATATACCATCCATGGAACATTCTTGTCAGGTTTATGTCTAGTTTTCAGTCATCTTCCATTCTTCATCCTAATTTGGGGAATTTTGCTCCAGAGGCAATATGGTCAGGTTTGTGGGGATTAGATGATTGGTTTCATGTTTCACCAGGGATTGCATCAAAAACTTTACTCTGTAATTTGTAAATCTTGAAGTATGCAACAAGCAACCAGACTATGGTATGAGATCCATTTAGCATATCCCTTGTATTCTACAGCATTGAGAACTGGTGGTTTTGTATTGTGTAAGGGACTAGTAATGATTTATTAGGATTGATTGAGACCAAATCACTGCGTATTAATATTTTTTTACATGAATTGTTCATGATTTTGGTATTCTTTTGGGTTAATTTTGTTGCTAACACATGGTCAAACATTAAACATAAGTTCATTTGAATATTCAGCAAGATTTGTTGATATGTTATGATTTGAGAAATACAGACTAATTTACTTCCCCGTATGGCCATGTATGTTTATGTGTATTAATCGGCTTGTTGCATACTTCAAGATTTAGAGAGTATAATGCCTGTTGCTGCTTTTCTGCATGTATGATGTGTTCCGAGTCCAAAGCTATGCATTGCTTGATGTCTCCATATGCAATCTTTACAATTTCTTCAAGTACATTTCATGTACTGGTAAAGACTGTATTAATAGACATGGAGCAATGGCTATCAACCAACTCGGAACACACCTTTAGAGAGTTGACTTATATGTACATATTTTAAGCCTTTGGCAAATTTCTGTTGTTCATGAAGATGTAATTTTATAGGCACATGAATGATGCTCAATTAACACAATGAAGTATACATGGAAATTCATGAACTTGAAAATATGTGACTTGTCACATCAAGTGTGGGGTGCACTTGTCTGAACCTACGTGTCTCATTTCATGGCACCGTCGATTACAACATTTAATGCTATACATGTTATTGAATATTTCTTTTTAATGGTTGTCAAATATCAATCCATATCTTATATAGTGTGGACTATATCACATCATGATGTCATTTTAAACTTTAAAAAATTCATCAGTTAAAAGAAATATTCAATTTCATGTGTGGAATAAAGTGGTGTGTTGCAGGCGACTCGAAATGAGAAACATGTAGGTTACGACATGTGTCCCTTTTCTTATTGTGATGAGTCTCGAATATTACTGAAATATGGCTGAGTGTTTCTCACATTGACATGGTTTAATTTGGTGCTTTATCACAAATATCATCACATGCTTTTGATGCTTTCGGCAAAAAACATGTCATCTGAATACTTCGTCTTTTTCTATTAAAATTTATATGATGAATTATTGAGCCAAAAATTAGGTATCTGAGAAATTCCAAAATCTGAAGAAAAAGTTGAAGATTGGACTGTGCTCTCTCTATTCAGAAGCTGAAATCATGAGTGATACACATTTTACACATTTGTTGAAATACCATTTCATATTCAATGGTTCTATTCAAGCTGGATATGTATATTTCCCTTGTGGAGGATTCTCAAATTGACAAGAGTATTGTTATATGCCTGTCATTTGGGTGCTTACTATGGGTTTTGGTATATCGTAGGGTTTTCATCAGACAACAGCACCCAATTGGGTGTATTTTGGAACTTTTTTTTAAAAAAAGCATACGATGTGAATACATTAAGCCAGTGGCAATGATGGACTCTAAAGTAGAGTGAAGACTGTATTCCCAGCAATTGTCATGAAGTATCATTAAATTTGGTTTATAAAAAAGGTCATTGTAACCTGATCTTGGTCTTAGACACACTTAAGGACATGGTCCAATTGCTTCAACTTTTTTCAAACCTTTTGAGATTTTTATATAAAATTTTGCTCATATTTATCTCATAACCAATGTGAAATTTCATAGCTCAGCTAAGTTTCGTTTTGGAGATATATGTTAAAATGTGTCTAATTATGGTAACCATAATTAATTTTACACAGTAATGTATAGGCAGCTCGGAATAAAAAAATTGCTCGTAAAATCAAAACAGTTTGAATGATTCTGCTGAAATTGGAAACTTCAACCTCTTTATGGTTATCTTTCATATGAAAATAAAAACTAAATTTTGAACAATTGGGCCATGCTCCTTTAACAATAAAATTCCAGAAAAACTTGTGTGTAAACTTGCCAAATATGAAAACATGTTACCAAATATTGGGTCTTGTTACATTCAGTTTAGAAAACTATGTGGAATTAGAACAGTAAATCTAAATTAAGAATAATTTGGAAAGCTAGCAGTGATATTGGTATCATTGTATGCTTTTGTATATCTATATTTTTATTTTTAATCATGTGCTTTTATTTGCTTCTTTCATTTCAACATGTACTTTTGTTATTTATAATAATGTACACCATGTAATTAATCTGATTAGGCCTATTTAATTAGACAATATGTAATTAAGCTGTATGATACCAATAAATATGTAGAATCTATACATACTTAACAAAGAATCACTGGTGCACTCTCATATTATCGCATATAACTTTGTATAGTTTTGTTATCATTATTTCTGGCTGAAATTGGGGCAAACTACACGAGAGCTTGGAATGTGCATCAACATTTATCTATGTACATGATTCCTGGAGTAGAGATTGTGTCTACATGATGACGCGTCAACCAGATGTGGATTCATGCGCGTATGTGTTTGAGCCCGTGTTATACCTATGCCTACTAACAGTCGCATGTCAACGCGTTCCACACATTCCAGGAATCCACATGGATGTACATTCCAAGAATCTACATGGATGTACATTCCAGGAATCTACATGGATGTACATTCCAGAAATCTACATGGATATACATTCCGTGCTCTCTTGTAGTTTGCCCCAATGTTGAAGGCACACTGCAGTGTCCACCCAACGGTTTTGATGGCATGCACAGATCAAACCATATACATGTAAACCCAACCAACCCATCTTGAGTCCCACCCTGTTGTGCTTGTTGCCAAGGTCATAGGCAACAGTTGTGACACAGAGTAACAGAGATGACACAGTTCAAAACATGGCCCCAATAAGCGTAACGTGTAACGTAGTATGTGGACAAAAACGAGGACACACGATGAAGAATGCTGCACACCTTGTACCCGATTGAGCGTAACACATATCAAGGACGATGTCAGGATTTATCAATATTTGAGCAGGATTATTTTGTGTGTGTCCTCGTTAATTGGAGCCACTGATCATGTAATCAGCTAAGAAATGTTAACCAGCACCTATTGAGAAATAGTAATCAAATGAGCTATGAAGTATATGGGGATAAGTGTCAGGGGCCTGGTTTTGACTGATATGGTAAAATACAAGTGAAATATTATTAGCTCCGACTCAAATCATCACCAACCTACCTATTTTACCCAACCGTAGTTGAAGGGGGAGCTCTGACTCGGGTCA
>JXSR01S073959.1:38391-59107 GCA_000969725.1 Ophiothrix spiculata | reverse complement strand
AAAATTTTGAAAAAAAAAATAAAATTTTGAAAAAAAAAATTAAAAAAAAAAATTGATGCGGCCGTCAAAACGCATGCGCGCGAGGACGAGAAACTAGTATATTATTTTACTTGGCCTTATGCGCAGGTTTTAATGCAGAGCTTGCTTCTGGCTGTGGTGCCAATACCACAACCAGATCAGACACTGTCTTAAATATTTTGCAGGCGAGTTATTAAAAGCCCTCCTGGTGATCTTAAGGAGAGCTGTAAGAGAGTGATTTAAAAAACTCCTCTGGTTCAAATAAGGGGAGCGGTTGTGGGAACAACAATCACTGCGTAGAAGCCCGGCGTAGAAGTATTCAATAGACTGTTATTAGCAGTAAAATTATGCAATAATAGAGACAGTACCATAAATGGGCTATTACAGTAGTTACAAGTAGTGCTAAGGGCTTCTAAACAACTTCAAGAAGTAAGAGA
Source organism: Ophiothrix spiculata (assembly GCA_000969725.1). Lineage (NCBI taxonomy): Eukaryota > Metazoa > Echinodermata > Ophiuroidea > Amphilepidida > Ophiotrichidae > Ophiothrix > Ophiothrix spiculata. The sequence continues at coordinate 58,652 of JXSR01S073959.1, read as the reverse complement.
TAGTACCTTTCAGATGTAAAATTGTAAATTTGTATAAATAACTGATGACTTTTAGCTTTGTTATTTGTTACTCAATAAAAGCATGAAGACATAAAGTGAACAAAGTTTTGTTTTCTAAACTTGCTTTATAACAATACATGCTTAAATCATTTCAAAACATGTTCAATGAGCCATATTTAAGGCTGAGTTTATTACTGTCGTCAGGTGTCCCTTCATCAGAGTATTGGTTAAAACTATTTAGTGCTATGTGTAGTCCGTTAGTATCATCATGGTTGCATAATTCTGCACTCTCTCAGCCAGCGTTTTGTTGAGAATTTTAATGTAAAGATTGGACACCTATCAGTATCACTATCCAGAAGCACTATTATAAATGTCAAACACCATTTTTTATTGTTTTATTCAATGAAACATTGATTGATGATTGCATGTGTAACGTTTTTTATAGTAGAATCTTTCACCTTTCAATGTCAGTCTCGCTAAATTTCAGCAAACTTACTTCCGGGTTTGCGATCATTATAGCTGAATTGTAGGTCAAATATTCACCGTTTACTCCATGCTCGATAAAAAAAAAAATTACATTATCGACACATCGTAAGTTCATGAATATTGTTCACAGACTGCGCGATGTTTAATCAGCCTCACTTGTTGCCAATAAGAATAAATTCCCGATGTTGATAGATCATGGAGCAATCTACAAACTGCGCATTGTTCTAGTATTCAATCAGTCTTGCAAGAAGAAAAATTGCCGATGTTGATAGATCGTGGAGCAATCTATATCAGCTGTTTGGGGTTTTCAAAGCTCAGACTCGGGGGAACTCGATTGCAAATTCTATGGCACATTAAAGCGAGGCGCGCGATAAATCGCGCTATCTGGAATGGATTAAGGCGCGCAGCAGCGCGCTATTGCGCTCGCCCGCCTTAAAAGACAGTGTCTGCAGATATTTCGGGCAAGGCAAGGCCTATGTATGGTTTGCTGGTTACAAAGTAAGTGAGTTCCGTCCTCAAAAAAGTAGTACTGATATACTTGTTGAATTTGTTAGTCAAGATTAGCATACTATTGTTGTTTCAAATAATTCTCGGACACGAAAATTCAGAGGCTTGCATAACAAATTTGCGTGTGCATTTTACGCGAGTACACAACGCTTTTCAGGCACGCGCGATGTCGCGGCACCGTAGATTACTGATTGGAATGGTGTTGCATACTTCCCGGTGTCCCGTTCTTGTCACAACTTGTGGATACGCAGTGGATGCATTCAGGAATCATGTTCATGTCCCAAATTTATTTGAAACAATAATAGACTTTTATAGTTTAGTGTTACAAGTTTTCAATTACTTGGACCAAAATTGGTCTATCAAAATTAGCAAGACATAATTCGGCCAGCGTAATTTATTGTTAGATTGTTGAAAGTCATATTTAATTTACATCATAAACATGAAAAGTTAAAACAAACCTTCAGAGAAATGTACATGTGCGACAGGGAATCGTGAATATCATGTCGATGAAAACAAACAGTGGAAATTCTCATGATTGGTGCCACATCACATTCATTCATGCATTGGAGTGAAAACAAATTGTATTAAAATCTGTCTTAATAATGAGCTCCCTGTTACACAAGGTTTTTACTAAGTTGAACCCTGCACCGTACACGACCCACTGCATGTTACGCAGAAGGGTGTGATTGGTTGTTACCTCAATTGCCAAACCAACTTCTTGTTCCAGAACGGGAAAATTGACTAGTCATAATAATTGTCATGTTTGAGCCAAGTCAGGTGATTTAAAATTGAAATGCAGATGCATGGGCTGCGTTGAAGCTCAATTGTCTGAATATTCTAATACTATTTTCAGAGAGCTTATTTTGTAGATGGATTTTAGTGCAAAGCATAATCTGCCTACGTTAAGTTGCCGAAACCTAGTAAAAATGGTTTTAAAAAGGTCAAAATACATTTTTTGAAATAAAACTAAGCCTGCAAGTGAGTCCCGTTTTTTCGAGTCCCGTTTTTGTTTCGAGTCACGGGTCCCAAATTTGCCTACTCGAAACCCGAAAAACAGTGATTTGACCTATTGGTATTTTTTAGAGAAGTCACCAAATTATCATTACCAAAATATTCCAATAATCATTTCACTAGTGGCCATAAGTTGCTAAATGACCTTAAAAATTATCAAATATCAAAATCTACTTCCAAAAATAGTCGTAAACTTTATCAAACATGCGATGTCTCTTACAGGAAGATCGCCGATTTCTCTATGTTTCGTTACAAACATTGTTATCTGTGTTAACTATAAGTTTGCATCTGTTGAATTTCGTGAATGTTCGTCAACAGATGGCGATGTTGCATTTATATTTAAACGGTGCTATCATACTTGTCAGACATGCGCAATCGTAATGTTCGTCAACAGATGGCGATGTTGCAATTATGGTCAGTGCTATCATACTTGTTAGACATGCGCAATCGTGATTGTAGCAACCTGTCATTTCGTCAAAAAAGCGACTCCATGAAGCAGCAACAATAATATTACCACATTAAACGTCAATTTATGTAAGTTCCCCAATTTAAGTCCCGCCAGTTATTTGAATAAAATCTGAGGTAACAAAATGGTGGGACTATACAAGCGTCAGTACGGTATTAAATCAGCCATTTTTAAGCCTGAAATGTGCCCTACAGTATAGTGTAAAAACTTGAGTGTAACTTTTGGTACTTGTGCACTACTCCCGTGTTTCCGACTGGTGCCTTTTCAACTTACATTTTGAATCTTAAAATACGATACAAGTCCCGAAAACCCGTTCGAAAATTAAATACGAGTCCCAGGAGTGAAAAAACCCGAAATCTGCAGGCCTAAATAAAACACATTCATGGATTTAAAGTCTATTTTCAAAGACCAATTATGCTGTAAAGTGTAATTAATGCTTTTAAGGTGCAAGGTGGGTTTAAATTTGGTAGAATATCACCATCATACATTCAAAGCAATATTATTTTTTTTAAGTGTTTTTGAACCCCAACCTTAGAACATGACCTTTCAGAAAATACACATTTTTTTACATGTTATGCTAATTTATCCAAATTAGACATAATTTGGTGTTAAAAATTGAAATTTCCTAATTTTCAATATACAATTTTCAAAATTTAAATTCTCCAACATTTGTCATTGAAACTATGTATTTGAACCTTAAGAAGTCGATTAATGGTAGGTTTTTTCAATATTTTGGTCCAAACATGTAAAATCAACAATTTTAGGAAAAATCAGAAAAAACAATGATTTTTCACTATATTTGCCAATTTTATGTGAATAAAATATCTAAAATAGCCACCATTAACTTGTTCCTTGTGTCATAAATAACATGTGTGCAAATTTTCATGTAAATCCGATGTTCACAACTCGGAAGTTTTTGCATTTTTTCCCCAAAAACAATGATTTTGAGAAATCAGCCATTTTGTAAAACATGCGCAAAAATACCCATAATTCCATGTAAAATGGTAAAAAATGACCCTTTCTGAGAGTTTTTTTACTGTTTTTTTCCATAAATTTTATATTCATGGTAAAATACAACTTTTGTTTGTCAAAAAATTACTTTTAAGTATTTTATTTACTATTTTGGCTTAATTTTAAATAAAATTGCATATCAGATAACAAAGAAATACAAAAGAATCTATTACATGCATTTCTATAGGAAACCCTCAATTTTGTCGCAAAACCACAAAATTCCCTTTACTTCAAATGACCATATCTTCGGAACCAAATGTCCAATTTACTTCACTCAAAAACCAAATTAAGGACAAAATTATACAAATTTCAAATTAATCAAAAATGGAAAAAGTCAAATTTAACCCCACCTTGCACCTTAACTCTTTCACTCCGGAATAAAATCTTCACCATCCGTCCTATTTCACCGGAAAGCCGTTCTGAGTGGCTCACAGAGACCTAACTTTATGATAGCATACGATAATTGTAGTGTGCCAGAGTTGTTCTCTTTGCTAATAAAATGATAGTACTTGATAGCTCTTTGTTTCAACTGCTTACTGGCGAATTTTCGACCAATTTGGGCTCGTAGTTTTTATTTTAGAGCTATTTGAAAAAAATGCATCAAAGTAGAAATTCCGGCAAATCATGCACGCTTTTGCGAGCGGCTTGCAGGAGTTAAGAGTTAATTAATCAACTTTTGCTATCATACACTATGGAAATTAGTTACTTTAAAACATTGATTTGCAGCTATTTTTATTTCCAGATATTCAGTGCAATGCCATGGATTTCGATCTCTAAATGGAGAAAGGAAAAATAACATATTAAATGTTATTTGAAAGCTGAGATTATATGTCGTAAACTCAATTTTAATTTGTGACTTTCTGCTTATTTCCCCAGAGTACCCCTCGATGGATTACACGTTTGCACTACAGAAATGTACGTACCTCAGTCATGTGCTACATATCCATCCCCAGATGGTGTTCTGCTGTCATCTTTTTGTTGTTGGTGACAACCAATTTCTAACTACTTTTATCGTTTGTTTTTTTCTCAGTTTTACAATGATGATGAAGCTCGGAAATACACATCAAAGTAAGTCAGAATTTAAAGAAATTCAACTTTGAAATTTTCATTGTGCATATGATTATATAGGATCATCATTTTGGTATTTTAAAAGGCATGGTCTAAATGCCGGTGTATATGGATGCATGTATTGTATAATGTTGGCCGCTTGAGGTGCCTGTTACAGTGATTAAATCTTGACTGCCGTACTCAAATTTGCCCAAGTCTGTATCAAATGTAGCTCAGTTGCAGAAGCTTCACATGAAAAGCAAGAGGCCATGGGTTCAAATCCCACCAGGTCCAGATTTTTTCTTTTTTTATTTGATGAGCTCAAGTTTGCTAGTGGTAGGGAAAAAAAGTTTGCTAGTGCATAGAAATATTGAGTTTTAATTTGTAACAATCATTGTAACTGTGTTATATTTTCATTTCAATACAGCTCTCGTATGATAGAAATTCAAATGACCATGTCAGAAAGGGCAATAGAACTTTTAGCATTACCTGACGATACACCATCATTTATCTTAGATGTAGGGTAAGTACAATTCACTTTCATCTCAAGTAAACTTTTATGCAACAACAGGGTTTGTATTTCAATTTATAGGTGTTCACTTTTCATTTTTTTAAATAAAATTTGAATTATTTTCGTTTATTTTCAGCTCATGTTGAAGTATTTTTCATTTTTTTAATTATTTGACAAAAAACTGTTAAAATTGTGTTTCAGATGCGGTTCAGGCTTGAGTGGCGAGGCTTTGACTGATCAAGGTCATTACTGGGTTGGACTGGACATTAGCACCAGTATGTTAGGTAGGTATTAAGACGACCATCAAAATATTTTCAGACAGCTCGGTCAATTCTTTTTAGGATATGGGGCTATAATAATTGCTATGTGCTAAATAGTAAAAGATAGCTTTGTCAGTTAGGTTGTAATCAATTTTCCATATGTACGCCAAAATATGTAGGGTTCAAATACATGCCAAGCTGAATTATTATTTATGCCAAGTAGTCTCAGACGTGGGAGTTCAAGTGTTAGTTATAGCACCTGTTCTCTGTCACTGACACTTGTAATTTTCTTTTTCCAGATATTGCTACCGAAAGGGAGACAGAAGGTGATTTGTTTGTTAGTGATATGGGACAAGGGGTTTTCTTTAGACCAGGAACATTTGATGGCGTTATAAGGTTAGAAACTTTAAGTAAATCACCAAAGCTTCTTTTAATTTATTTGATTCAGGTTTTCTTTAAAATAGTTGATTAGCCAATTAATTCTTATATATACCAATACAACCAAATCACATAAATCAGTTTTACGAATGATTCCTTTACGGATTGGCTTCATCTGACATGATTTAATAATTTTTTTTTAATGTAGTAGAGAACATGCATATTATCAGTCTGCCCTATTTATTTTGACATAACACATATGCAAATGAATATTTTTTTCCTTATGGAGACTGAGGCCTGCAGAATAAATCCATTGTCCTTTTCATTATTGAGTGGGCTATATAGAATGAAAATAGTGTGTGTATAGATGAGTTGACACTAATGTTTATAAACACGGGATAGGAGCTAGTCCATAGATATGCATGAGGGAACAACAAATAATTGCTGCACATTTCAATAGCCCTTCTTGATTTGGCGTGAATTTTGAAAGCATGTGTCCTAAATAAAACCTTCTGCGCACGCATAGTGCCGGGCAAAGAACAATGGATATGACCGCGCACACTGCCCGGCATGACATCCTATGTCAACTCATCTATATTTTAGTGAAATTTAAAATTTATTCTTCATATATGTGTACCACCGCGGCAAAAGGGTCCAGTTGTCGGCTCGTACATGTTGCTCCTTGTAGCATATCTAATGTATGGTATTTGTATACATCAGATATGCTACAATGAGCAACATGTAGGAGTCGACAACTGGACCCTTTTGCCGCGGCGGTACACATATGACAGTGTCTTGCTACTCTCAGTCTTGTTGCTGTAAGAGTTTTTCAGTACTTGGAAACTGCTTTACTAAATATTCTACTTGTGCACCTCGTTTCAAGCCGTAGTTTGTAAAACATTGATGCACAATACCATGCAGTTTCATTATTTTCTCAAACCCTAAATGTGGTAAATGCCATTTATGCTATGCCATTCATTTTGAATATGTATTAGACACTAACCGGAATTCATGCTTTCAAACCAAGGCCAAAGCAAGTATATTGCCCAACAAATGATGAATTCATACAATTGTCATTTAAAAATCAACATTGAACATTAATCAGCACTTTCTTTTGCCCAGGTAAGGCAGCATGGGTCCACTAGGATCAGTGTTGCATTCTGGTGTTCATTTATAAACATGATATTTAATATCATATGTATGAGCTCTATAACAATATCAACATACAGTTCCTTGTCTGGTTATGGACACATAGCCTTATAACGATTTTACACAATAAAGAACAAAGCAAATTTTCCAGGAAACTTTGATGTTAAATTGAATGTGGGAATGCAACACTGGACTCAAGTCCATACCACCCTATCAAGGGAAAAGGAAGTCCAATAGCAAATTATAGTTGCAATCATCATTGTAGTTCTTTAGCCATGATAGGAAAGCATGAACTTGTGTCAGTGTTGCATTTCTATTGTGTAATATCATTATAAGGTTGTTTGTTATAGTAGCTGTGAAGACAAAGAGTTGCATTCACATGTTGTATAACATTTAAAGCTTGCATTGTGAAGAATTTAGATCTACCTTTTAGTTTGTCAGTTTGGTAATTTTCTACTCATTTTGTAATAGCAACTAGCATGTTATTTGGTCTTGTATTTCAGTATCTCAGCTCTACAATGGCTATGCAATGCAGACAAGAAGACACACAATCCACCCAAGAGGCTGTACAAATTCTTCAGCACACTGTATGGTGCATTGGTGAGTCACATGGAGCATATTGCAGACCGTCCTTGTGCATTGTTTCACTAGTAAAAATAGGTTATCTTTACAATTTAATACACTATTACAGGAAAACCCCAATTCCACCAAAATTGTTTTTGAGTTAATAAAGAAAATACCTTATTTATAGGAGTTGCTCTGTCAATCAATCAATTGTTCGAAAGAACTTAAATAACAAAGACACATATGTGTTTATATTATTTACATTTCCATGGCTACACTAGGAGATATTTTGATAGCTTGAGTCAAGTCTGTCTTCAAGTGTATGTATGTTTCACTATCAAAGATGACAAAATTATCAAATTAGTAAGAGTTTTGAAGGTTAATGTCACCAGAGTGCTTTGGAGTTGTGATTTTGAAGTTTCATGCTCAGTTATTGGTACATCAGAAGTCACCATGTACCCGAATCACAAACTGGATCCCCGTCTAGGGTTGAAGCACTCTTTAATGTGTTATAACAGGCTTACATTGGACATACCTACCTACAACAGAACAAATTATTGCCCAAGCTGCAAATCTGAAAATTCCACATCGAGCTTAATGCAGGTATATATAATGTATGTGCTTGTTTGTTAGTGCTTTATTTTAATATATATTTTAGTTTCATAGGGACAAACATAGATTCCATATAGAATTAAGAGCTTATTGATTGGGAAATTATGTATTATTTCTTATCAAGAAAATGTTTTGAAGTCTAAAGTATTTTCAAGATCTGAAGGTGAACATACAAGGAACACTGTTCTTTGTAGTTTTTATTACCTTTAACATTTAAATTTCTTTCCAAAAATGTATTAATTACCAGTAAGTGGAAAAATGTTGAATCCTAGACAGAAATCTAGTCTCTTTAACATGATTTCTAATGAAACCTTTATATGCAATAATTACAATGCATTTTCATTTCAGAGGAGAGGTAGTCGAGCAGTGTTTCAATTTTATCCTGAGAATTCTCACCAATTAGAGCTGATTACTTCACAAGCAATGAAAGCAGGGTTCACTGGTGGCCTAGTTGTTGATTACCCAAACAGTACAAAAGCTAAGAAGTAAGTTGTTTAAAACACATTGGCTGATTTGTGGGTCAGTACTCACATATTTGTATGGAAAATCTTTGACATGGATCTATTTTCCCATAGAAAATCTTTAAAATGGGTGAGCTTTCAAAACTGCCTTAGATATGGGTCAAATTTCCAAAAATAGTTCAAGCTTTCAAATTTGGTTAATTTTTTGACAAAATGGGTCACTTTTGAATGAAATCCCATTGACATTGTACCTTTTCTGCCAAATGACAGCTGTGTCTGCATCATGTTCATCAAATGGCCATATAGCATAGAGAAAGTTTCATTATGATGACACCAGTATTGATTAGGTAGTTTTATATCATGATTACAGTGATAGAGCCGTGCAATACTTTGTACTCTTGCACGGCATGAAACAAACATGTGTGATATCATGATATAATACAAATATTGAATGCCTATCATGCATGTGCAATAGTATACAAATATTGAATGCCTGAGAGTGCAATAGTACAAAATATATCATTTGGTCTAATTTGGACTGATATTTCACTCGGCTACGCCTTGTGAAATAGGAAAGTCCAAATTTGACCTCATGATATATTTTGTACTATTGCACTCTCAGGCATTCAATATTTGTATACTATTTCTGAATGTTTGATCATGATCAGGCCAAACTAAGCTAGTATATGCCCTGCCTTTTTTACATATAATAGTATGTGCAATATGTCGTAGAAATAGTCACCAAATTGATCCCTGATGGATTGCTACAAATGTCTTTTTTAATTCTGATTTTTTCTTCTATTCTCCATGCAGAATGTTCCTCTGTTTATTTGCTGGTGTTTCCAATGCCCAATTACCTAAGGTGAGAAAACAAGTCTTGATATCATTTCGTCTCATGTAAATCAGCCCTTTTTTAAATTTTAAGCCATTAAACCCCCGCCTAAGGCTTCCATCCCTTCCATGCAAGAAAAGATCCAGAACATACTAGTAATGTCAAATTAAGGTAAATTTAACGACTACATGTCCTGCGCACAATTTGATCAAATTTTCACAGATTGTGCAGAAAATTGTAAAAGTGCACATTCACATATTTTGTTAAAATGTTGAGATGAATTTTGTCCTATCTAATACTACATACAGGGTCTTGGCGCTGAGTCTAGTCAAAGAGTGCCAACACAGGCAGCATTCAGTAATTCAAGGAATCGATTTCGCCATATGAAAGGCAAAGCACCCAAGAAGAGTAAAGATTGGATCCAGGACAAGAAAGATAGGTGGAGGAGGCAGGGAAAGTAAGTGTGCAAGAAATGTACAGAATCGGTACTCAACTCTGTTGGAAAGTCTGCCATATTGATTTCCTTCATAAGAGTGCAAGTTAAGCTGAATTCCTACTTACAACACAATGCATTGGGTCTTTCCAATAATTTTCACCGCAAACTGCACTGCAAATGAATTCATGCTCAGCTGACAACATAAAAACGCAATGGAAAGTTCAGCTTTTCTGAACTTGGTTTGTGTTGATGCAAAAACCCCATGCTCGGTGTGTTTGCGTTTGTGTCAAGTCTGAATTCAGCTTTGCTGTTACCTTTGGTATATTTTAGGTGTACATACAACTCTTCCATCATTTTTTGGTGCACATGCAATACAGCAGGAATTTTTCAGTGCTCATGCAACTTGGAAATTCGTTGTTATAAAAACTTGCCAATCTATGGTTCATTTGCCTTCCATGTAACAGTAGGAAAGTTAATTTGCTGCAGAGGCTCATTAAGAGTTGACAATAATTGTCGCTCTCTGAAATGTGTCGAAAACTGTCTTACAAAATATGCCAATGCATTTTAAAAGAATGACATGAATAACAATTAAAGTCCATTTCTGCTATCAACGAACATGTTGTGGTTAGTAAAGTATGCACTCAATAAAGATTGTTTTACTTTAACAACATCATTGCACAAGTATCAACAACCTAGCTGAGACAAAACAAATTGAGAGTAGACTTGATTAAACTCTTTTAAACATGATAGTATGTTGTAGTAAAAAAATACATTGCCAACATTTTGAGAGAGTCTACAAATTACTTGTCAACTTTTAAGACAATTCATTTTGTTGATAAAAATTGAGATAATTGTAAAACCACAACCGCAAAAATGTTTGTTGTTAACAGAAACAGACTTTACACATAAATGATGAGCACATGCTACGCTACAGATCAAATGACTTCTTGGTATGTCAATGACAGTGCAAGTGTCATATCTTCCCAGTGCATGGTTTTCCATCAGTAATTTTACCCGTTCTGGGAAGTTAGTGACTTCATGTAGAAACAGTCACAACGCTCGGAGGGTTCAGTATGTTTATCGATATCTACTCTAACTGTTTCATTACTTATGCGTACATTAAAGGTACGTGTTCCGATCTGGTGAAAAAATTACATACCCTTTTTCCACATTTAAATGAAGGGTCATCACCTATGTAAAGCAATCGTAAAGTTTCATTTGTATACTTTGAGCCAAATTAATGTTATAAGCAAAAATGTGTTCGAGAAACACCCATAGAGACCTATAGGATATTTATTTTTGTTAACAAAATATTCCATTAATTCAGCACATTTTTGACCATATCTCTTCAACGAAACATAACGTAGGTGTGAAAATTTACAGGGGTTATGAGATAAATATGCACTTTCATGTGGTATCAAAATCTCCAATTTGATTTTGTGAGTGAAAGTGATCGGAACACACACCTTTAACAAAGGACACAAAAGATACTGCACCATAAACAATGCAAGTCAGCAGGTAGCTACTGCACAGTTTTGCTTCTTTTTATCAAATGAGGAGCAGATTGGCCCTCAAAACTGGCTCCATGGTGGTTTAGCACTTTGGGGCAGAATAGGTGGAATGTGCAGAATTTGTTTTGGTGTAGGAGGCACAAGCGATATTAGTTCCCCCCCCTCCCCAATTAAAACATTGGAGGGGCATGCGTGGCCGCGTGGTTATGATAAATCTTTGAAAGTTGCATGCAAATATAGAACAATGGAAAATGTATTAAATTATGAAATAAAGTAGGTACAAGGAATTAAAGATTTACTAAGTAACATTATGAGGCCTTTGTTTCTTGGATTGTCAGTTTTCAACAGCTTTGTGTTGACAAGTTTCGACTGGGCTCTACCCCAGCCTTAACATACATGCCCCTTTCATGCTTTCATTTGGGGGAAACTAAACCGCATGCGGTTCGAATGAATTGACGATTACGCTTCTCATCAATTCCTGAATGGAACTTTTCCCCAACTGGCACCCCATACTGGGAAGGGGGGGGGGGGGAGCACGAGCCCCTCTGCTCCCTCTTTTATGCCCGACACTGATCTTCTTTTTAAAACTTAGGTTGTAACAGGGTTCCCAGCATTTTAAGAAAATGAAATTCCCTGATATTTCCCTGATGAAATCTGTCAATTCCATGATAATTATTTTAACAAAAAACACATAAAACGGTTTACTTTTCCAATTCTTCAACCATGCATATGAATACCAGGAACAATTAGCCTGACCAACTACTTTTGAGTCATGGGCTAATCAAAATTCCCTGATTTTTTATGATTTTGAGGCATTTTGATCAAATTCCCTGATTTTTCCTTGACTGGAAAAAAGTAAAATAAGTTTGCCTGATCTCCCTGGTTTCCCTGATGGGCTGGGAATCCTGTGAAACCCATGGTGTCTGCATGGAAAACTTACAATATATTGTAGCAGCTTGTATATGTCAACCTTTTTTTAATTATATGTAGTTTGTGAGTTCAGGTACATTCTTTTATTAAAAATTGTAGTAACACATTTTGCTGTATAACAAACAACATGTTGAATTTTTGCTTCCAGCATTTAATTTCTCTTATTTTCTTTCATTACAGGGAAACACGACAGGACTCAAAGTTTACTGGAAGGAAAAGATCTAAGAAGTTCTAGATAAACGGCTTCTTGTTGAAGATGTTTATATGCATACATGAACTATGGATGATTAAGAGATCAAACATTTTTTATTTCCATATGAGACTGTCCATCTCAAACGAGCCGTAAATGCAGCAAACTTCATTTTGTACTACAGGTGAAAATACATGTCATGGTCTTAATTTTCCAAAATTGATATTTTGACAGATTTACAATCCTTGTGCTTACTTTAAAACACCAGCAAAGTTTCATTTCATATTTCAGAAATATGAAATATATCTGTATATTTTAAAGATAACCAATAGAAAATATAGGACTTTACTTATCATTGAACATGTTTATCTCAATTATACATTTTACTTCCTGACAACCTTTGACGGACCATAACTTGACTTCAGGAAATCAAGTGAAGTTTAGTGAGGTGTCATTTTAATCCTTACAACTTGGTCTTTGCAAATATTTAAAAAAGTAAAAATGACAAGAGGCTGCATTTACAGCTCTTTTGGGATGGACGGTCACATAATATGATTTAGAGGTCTCAAATTTTCATCATAATCAGAGGCAACTTGTTAGTTAGTAACATACCAGATGATCACAATTTCTGATTATATCAAAGTAAGATATAAAGCAGAAACAGCACGTCTGGAATTTTGTTGTGTACAAGTGTCAGCTAGTCCATCTGGATGGACCTTGTAAGCAAACACAGAGCAAGAGCTTGTTGGGTTTTGCCCTACGATCACATTTCGAGGTCACTTGTGAGGTCCATCTAGATGGACTAGTATCAGCAAGATTAAGGACATTATATCAGGGTCACACCACTTTTGTATGCAAGCTATCAGCCACTGTAGGTGAAATGCCATAGATGGTCACAAGCTGCCATGTATATGAAAGGGACCACACTAGCCAAACAGTCAATGTGTTAATTCAGAATGATGTCAACCCTGCATTTTATGAAACAATGACTAATGTTCAGCTAGAAATGTATACTTTTACTTGGATGTTCTTATTATTTGCTTAGTTACAGAGCATAAAATGTTTCTGAAAATGAGGGGTTGTACAGTATCTTTGATGTACATTGTACATGTACTTGACTGTTGTGTGCATCCTTAGGGCAAAGGTTGTTAATGCTTGCCCATAGGACATTTCAGTTTGAAGTTAATATCATATTCACTCGTCCAATACGTCGATCCTGGGTTTCCACTCGGAAGTCAATATTTACCGAAATGTTAGCCCAAACACAGTTTTGCCTATAAAACTAATAAGCCGTGACATAAGCTCCTGCAATTCATATACATAAAAGCGGGCAATTTCAATTCTTTCTTTGACATGGGTGGTAGTGCGCCTATTTGGGTGCATCGTTATGCTTTATCAGTGCATTGTGGGATTAAATTTCGGTAAAGATTGATTTCCGGTTAGGAAACCCAGGATCAACGTATTCAATCCCAGATTCTGAACTGTTGAGTTATTGCATACCAGCATGCCAAAAATAGTTCAATTGCTTTGTTTAAATGTTTTGGTCATACAGTATGATGACTTGTTGAACTTTTGTAAGTTTGGGGTATTTAATATTGAGTTACAAGGTTTGTATACAGCCGCTGGAAAGTATTTTTGCGGAGAAAACGCCATACAAAATCGACCATTTTAAGTGGAAATGTAAGTGGATGTGGAGGGTCAAACAATCAGAAGAATCTTGAATTTATTCTTTTTGAATAGATAAAGTACATAATGAAACAGGATTTGATGATTTGCGTAGAACTTTTAAGTGTCAAAATGGTTGATTTTTTATATTTTCTGCGTGGAAATACTTTCCGGCAGCTGTGTAAGATGGCAAATAGTTGAATTGGTCAAGTGGATAAGGTAGGTAAGAATGTGAACGTCACTTTATATTGTAAACTGGCAAGACTGCTTTCAAGTTGCTCACAGCTGGTAAATGGTGATAAATGATGAAGGATATGTACATTTAGGTATTCAAACACGCTACAGAGTTGTTCATCGCAAACAACAACGATGCACCCATGCGTCCACATATTTTTATTGTGCAAGGGTGGTTTTAGCCACCCGAATGTGATAAAAATGTGCCTACGCATCGGATGTACAGTTGTTGATTTGCAATGAACAAATCTGTAGCGTGTTTGAATACCTTTCTTCAACAACGAAAATCTTCCTAAAAACGTATAAATTAAATTATGTGTTTTCAATTTAACAGATACTCATCTTAATCAAAATATTTGGTAGAATCTGAAGCAAAATGCTAGTTTTAAATGTTTGTTGTTTTCATTTGTTCCCAAGCGCCAGTCCTTTCACGTACTCAAGTTCCCAACGCGCAGTGAACAGTGTGCTGAATTAACGTGTACTGCGTAAACGCACCTCTGTGTACGCTGTGCCATGCATGACACGCTTATTTGAATATCAGCTGTGGATTCATAACAAATCAACAACGGTGCGCTCCCGTATAGATATGGGACTGGGGCTTGGGAAGAATTGAAAACATCAAAGCAACAAACATTTAAAATCTGGCATTTTGCTTCAGATTTTGTTAAAGTATTATTTAACCAGGATAAAGAAAGTCCCCCTTTGATGACATTACATAATTATTGAGCTAGGAACACCTGCATCGTCAGAGATCTGTAGTGCCCTTTGTAATCATGTTCTGTTTAGAAAATTAAATGCAATGATTAATTGTCTGAGAGTCTTGTTGTCTGAGCTCAGATGTCTTAACACTCAAGTGTTTGTTTCTCAGTTTTTTGTAACATTTCAAATTGATTTATGGTCTCATCTGAAAGATGATATATTTTAAGCTTTAAAATGACACCATGCTTTTGGTAATTGGATATTCGATTGCAAAGTTGCATCCAAATTGATTCAGAAAACATAGTTCTGAAAGAATTGAGTTTTAAGTTTCTGTAGTACTGGTAAAACTTGGAGAAAGGATTTTTATCTTCCTGATGACCGCACAACACTAAATCACTCCACGAATGGTGTAGGGGTAGAAAGTCCCGGTAAAAAACATAGGTCCACACGGATTATTTTGCAATGATAGTAGAACTGGTTACAAGTGACCTGGTTTTGTGCTTATGAATATAAATGACTAGAGTTTTGTGATCACTTATAGCATCAAAAACAACTGGCATCCATATTTTTATTGGATTTAGCAGCGTAAGTTCCGGTGCATGTCTAAAGTGGTTAGGGGTCGTTTTGACTGGGTGGAAAAAGCGAGGGCGCTGTTTACGAGCCCGTACCGAAAAATTTTATCGGAAAATGTTTTTTCAATTGAAGGTTATTTGAAAGATAAAGAAACGGGCTACAACTTGATATTAACTGAAACTTCAAAATATTGTCACGTCAGTATGAAAAAGCTCAGAGAACTTAGGCTAAAATGCATTGGTTTCAATGGAGAAGTTATTTAGTGTTGTGCTCCCTGATAACATATTCTCAAATAAAAAGCGCGGAATTCAGAAAAACATCTGAAAAAGTGTCTAGAAACACTCGATTTAAGTATCAAAACAAAGCTATCAAGCCTAGTTAAAGTTATGCCTGCTTGAATATGAGCTATGAGCTATGTGTCAATATGTGAAATATCAATGTTCACCTACTAGGTAATGGGCAAGTGAAGTAGAATATAAACTCAATTTTTTATGTGCAGACCGAAGTAGTAAAGTGCATTACATGCCATATTTTTCAAATGCAAATCCGGATTAGTTCAATAGAGCGTGGCCGAGCAGTTAGAGCACGGGTCTCGTAATAGAGAGATTGTGGGTTCAAGTCTCGGGACGGGCGGTTTTCGTCTCCTTGTGCAAGAAATTTACTTGCTCTGTATAGTCGGACAGTCACGTAAAGCCGTGGGCCCCCTGTACGAATAGACTCCTTCATGGGATATGCATGTTATGCAAGTACTTGTATGCTTAAATGATTGATTGATAGTTAAACACCTTTTGAGACTTGGCTGAATAAAGTTTTTGTGTGGAAATACCTTTAAGCAGGAGTGTACATTGAAAAGGTATCATCTCTGTTCTGCATGCTTTTTCGGGCAAGGGAAATAATCAATTTTGGGACGAGCGATTGTTTGTGCTGCCTGAGCCATAAAGTGTTTTTCATCCCTATTTGTCTTAATTTCTGCTTTTAAAGTTGTTTGACAAGATTTGAGTGGACACAAAATCCCCTATTTGAACAACTGATTACTTACACTCTTGGCTTCTTCAGCAACAAGTTCAAGCTATAAACACAGCTCATGATTACACAGCTTTTATTTGGCCATCGAGTGCAGGGAACACAATATGATATGAGCAATACGTCGATCCTGCGTTTCCCAACCGGAAATAAATCGGCCAGTTGTGCTTATAAAACTAAGCCGTGACATTAGCTCCTGCAATTCTCTACATTATAGCGGGCAATTTGAATTGTTGATCGGGGTGGGTGGTAGTGTGCATCCATTTCACACCTATTTGGGTGCATTGTTATGCTTATCAGTGCATTGTGAGATTAAATTTGGGTAAAGATTGATTTCTGGTTGGGAAACCTAGGACTGACAAATTCTAATAGTTAACACTAGATCTTGGGAAGTTATTCTCATCAAGACCTCACTTTTTAGTGAATAGGCAGTCTGGCATCTCCATCTATACTTTGTCATGGGAGTGCAAGAAAGTCATATATGCAATGGCTGCTATATGTTGTAACTGTCACTAGAATGCAAAAATATCCCTTAAAATGTCGATGTCAGTGGCTCTTGAAATGGTTCTTCAGGTGACGAACCATTTCAACTGCCACAGACATAAGGGACTGACCAAAAACTGGATATTCTACAGCAAGGGGTTCAACTATAGTTCTTACAATGCGCCAACCCTGTTTACAGTGCCATGTCCTACATCCACTCAATGTCCAACATCCCTTAGCCACAGCTGATTATCTCGCCTAAAGCTCGCTGCCTGGACTCGACGTGGGACAGCGATCAGGGGAATGATACTAGTTCTAACAATGCGCCACATAAATGAGAAAATTGTAGGCTAAAGCACCATCTGTTTTTCAGTGTATCCTAATGTATTTCTTTGGTTTTTTGAGAGCACAAGCGCCAATCAGCAACAGTCGAAATGCCAAATTTGGCATGTGCCGCTAGTTGAGAATCCCTGTTCTAGTGTCAATGCAAATTTATGACATAAGGCAGCTATGACTTTCTTGCACTCGCATGTGTGTATTTGGACAACTAAGCATGACCCTATAGGCTTTTGTCACACATCACCGTAGAGCCCAAACATACAAATAACGTACAAAAGTTTCACATACTGAACATGTGCAAAACGGACCACCGTATGGATAACAGATTGAACATAACTGACAAACCGTATAGATAACGTATTGAATGTACTTCTCAAAGTCTGTATTAAATTTATCAGGATTGTTCATAAATCATGGTTTAAAAGAGTTCTAGAATACAAATCCAAGATAAGTGCTTATCTTTGATTTGTATTCTAGAACTCTTAAACCATGAACGCACTTCTAACGAACAACAACCTATAAACCAAAACAATAGTGGGATTGGTATGTTATTCATATGTTTTGGCTCTATACGATGTGTGACAAGAGTCTTAAAATAGAAGTAATAAAAACACAAGCACAGAAAATAAACTTTGTATTATGGATTTGAAAATTTATTTTACCTCAACAATGGTTGTTTCTACAGTGATTTATGAACCATTTACATCTAAGACACATATTCTGGGTTTAAATTCAAAGAAAAAGTGGTAGGGCAGTTAACATCTTGGAATGAAAAGCGAACAAAAATTACCGAAATTTTAATCTTTCCTATGCCCATAATTTGTATGATAATTCAAGAACCAACAATATAATTTTAAGATATGAATGGTTATTTCCCATTATGACTCCCCATTTCATGACACTAGTAAATGTTTACATAGTTTATAAATAAAATACAAAAAATATTACACCTAGGACATTTGTTTTTGATTTTTTAAGGAAATTTTGGATTCAATGTCAAATAAACGACACAAAAATGCACGAAAATAATATCAAACATGAAAATTATAATTCCAAACAAGTTTCAAAATAAAATATTACACATACACAGTCAATAAATTGATATATCCACCGATAAACCTCATTTTCAGCTTTCCCATAGGATAGAAAAATGATCAAACACCAACAATGTTGATGGTACTCATTTGAATATATTGCAGACTGGCAACTTGAATTACACTAGCATTAACAGTTGTCTCTTTAGCTGGGTTGCAAATTTTCCAAAAACATACAGTTTATCAAAGAAACACCACATTTCACAGTCTGCATGTGAATCATTTTCAAAATGGATAAAAAACTATCATAATTAACAAAACAGCATATGGAGATTCGAAAAACTGTGTCTCTGCTATATAAGTGTTATGTGAACCAATATAAATAGCAGAATTTGTTCAAAAATAATGAACCTTGTGCTGAAGTTGTCCATCTCGCTCGGCTTCACCTCTTGAGAGCAGACAACTCCAACTTCAGTACAAGGTGCATTATTTTTGAATTTCACTTACATCAAGTAAGACACAGTATTAATCTATAAATAGGGCCCTTCACTCTACGGATTAGAGTGAAATGTTGTTGCGAGCCAGCCTGGCTGTGTAAAACAGACTTGAGAACTTGCATGAACATAACTGTTTTCAGATTCACATTTCTTCTGACAAGGTAACCTTCAAAAAAGTACAGTCAGACCTTAGTTCAGTGCTAATCTTTCTATTGTAAAAGCACAAAAACCTAATACATTATTTACCTCATTGACAAACTACATGTGTATCATTTGATTACAGCCATGATAGTGGATATAAAGCTCAACTGAAACTCAGAAATTATGAACTGATAGCAAAATTTGATTATAAAAAAATAATTATGTTTAGAAGCACTGGCATTGCTACAAAGTACCAAATAAGATAACATACCAATGATTGTGAATTGATAGTTGGACACAAAATTCTTTGGTACAAAAATATGTGCTCAAATAAGCATTTCACCAAAATGCACAAATGAATAAATTAACAAAAGCAGAGCATTGGTTGCGCAATAATACCACTAACACTCCCCTATCTATCGAATATATTACAAAAGTTGTGTGTTGCTCTTCTGTTTTACAAAGGTTTTGTACAAAACTGTTTAATTCTGTAAGCAAAGACGACTCCTTGATGGCATTCGAACACTGTATATAAATTTGTCTTACAAGTTGGATTTCACTGTAAATTTCAGGGGCCTAAGCCAGAGCCAGATCAAGGAATCATCCAAGCCCATTTCTGTGAAGTACAATTGGTTACTTACAGGTATAATACAGACTTTACAAATATTTCTGTTTTGGTACAGCCCCAGTTATAAACAAGGTTACAGTACCATGAGTTTAAAGTTATCTAACTAGATGTGATTAATGCCACTTTACAAATCATCATCATCTTCTGGAAGTTCTGTGTTTTGGGCATCCTGAAATAAAATGAGAATAACATACACTAATTAGAACACAGTCAGGATAAACACAGACGATCAATATATTTTTCAGACAGCAGTACCCAATCTGTTATAGACAATGTAACAAATGATTAAATTGACAGCTAATCCAACTTAAGTCTACACAAGTAAATTATCTTAACAATACTACCATGATTCCAGTTATATTTTCGTACAAGCAATAATTTTTAAAGTTTTATTCCCAATGATCTTGTATTGAGACACTAAATAGGATTGATACTGGTGAATACAAGAACCTGGGCCAATTTTATCCCATCAGTTGGCTTAAAAAATTTGGATGGTCATACAAAGTAACTTCTGCTTAAATGTCAATTAAACAAATGCTTATATGATTATCGCATCCAGTTTTAGGCACTGAGTACCTTTGCA
>JXSR01S073958.1:70508-81333 GCA_000969725.1 Ophiothrix spiculata | reverse complement strand
CCCCTGAAAATTCCTAGATCTGTCCCTGTATATTGCACTGCAAGCCAAAGTTTTTAGAATTTGGTAAACATTTCATAAAAGATTTTTGTCCTTCGAAGGGACTATTAAGACATCGGTCCTGTGTACAGGACAGTCATACCTGTAATTGCAGTCATAAAGAGTAGTATTCTACAACTGAATGTTCTTAATTGAATTTCAATCAATTAAATATGGATATTCCAGAGCTCTTATCTGCTAATTGAAGTATAAATTATCCAGATCCAGCTTAAATCTTAAACACAACACCAACTTTATCTCTATGCACCATTATCTAATACTCAGTACCACTATTTTGGTAAATACAAAAATAAATAAACACACAATCCACCTGTTCCTAAACATCTTGAGCTGTTAACAAATAATTGTGCAATACTTTTTGTATGTTGTTAAAAGTTTGAAAGCCAAAAGGAAATTGATCATCAAATATTAATTTCCACACATCACAGTTAATTGGAAATAATGTGAACAACCATGCTAAAAATATGTTCACTTTTGTTGTTAGAAGCTAAGAGGCTACTTCATACATTCTTGAACATGAGTAAACCTTAATCATACAACAAGAAAATATATTAATGATAAATATCATTGTCATTTCAGCTTTTCTACCTGAACCATGAGTTTGTCAATTGAAAGTTCAGCAATAGTCATGGGTCCTGCTACATTAGTACTGTTTCATGAAGTCAATTATGACAGAAGCATTTACTCCTAAGAAATACATTTCAAAAGTGATCAATATATACCTCTAACGTCACTCTTTCTATTGAAAAATAGAACAAGTGTAAACTTTTTCATTGATGAAGACATTACATATGAGTATGAATGGGTTAATGGGTTCCACTCCTCGTAATTATTAGTTTCAATACATGACCAACACTAAGAATAAGAATCCTTGACTAATATCTTTTGCCAAATCTGAAATCGTTTTATAAATTATTGTTGTTTCAAATAATTCTTGGACACAAAAATTTAGAGCCTGGCGTAACACAATTACGTGTTCATTTTATGCGAGTACACAACACTTTTAAGCCATGTTCAATGTCATGGTACTGTTCAGTGGATTACTGATTGGAAATGGTGTTGCATACTTCCCAGTGTCCCATTCTTGTCACAACTTGTGGATACGCGATGGCTGCGTTTTTTAAGTATAGTAAACCCTTGAAAAATAGTAACAAAACAATAGCCTCTGGAGATTTTGAAAAGGTTTAGAGGCTGCTAACTTAACAAATGATCAGAATCAAGTCAGTTTTATTCACATCTACATCAAGGATTAATTGTCCCTTTAACTTCATTAATCAGACCTCGGCTACACTAATAAAAGCACAGCATTTTACTTTAAGTATTCTTGGCAACATGTAAGTTGTTAATTCAACTTGTTGAATTTAATTTCCATATTTCCGACCAACATGGAAGTGAACAAGGTGAATTACTACATCTTAATTACCTGCGAATAGAGATGTATATAGGGATTACAGAGATTACACTAATGAAAAGGATACTTGAGTAATTGACTCTAATGACCACCAGATTGGCTTGTAGGATTTGCCACAATATTGAGTTTAATTTATTACCTACTATAACTTGCAATTCTAATAAAAAGTGGCCATTCCTATTACTTAAAGGTGTAGAATATTTTTCATATTTAATATTTGTAAATACACTTTACTGTTGTAAGAGCACAGAAAATATCTAACATTTTAGCTGGGTTAAGAAAACATTATATAATGTAGGGTTAGGGTTAGGCCATATGGTATACCATAAGATTGCCTTACCAATATAAAGTAAAATCTTATTTCCACAATAAAAAAAGTATTTATTATGCCTTCAATTGGTTTAAATTAATTAATTTTAATATATTATTTATATTTGTGTAAACGCTATGAATACCTGTTGTTGTTGTTATCATTAATTATACAGACCAAAATCATTCTCTTTAAAAGATCTTTATCTTAAACAGGGGCGGACTGGGTTCTCAAACCGGCCGTGGCAAAAAATATTAAAGCGGCCCTTTCGACCATGGCAGCGAACCGAGCGTAGCGTGTAACAGGTGGGGTCCAGGGGCTAGCCTAAGTGGGTCCAAGGGGCGAAGCTCCAGGAAAATTGGGGTTTTTATGCAAATTTAGGGTCAAAGAACGCAGATTTAGTGACTATTTTTGAAGCAAAAATCATAGAAATATGCACAACAGATATTATTTATTATTCGACATGATGCCACAAGATGAAACATATTAGCTTAGGATGAACTGAAGCAAAGTTATCATTGTTGAGATACTTGCTGCTTTTTAATCTTTAGTATTGTATTGTATAATGAATGCATTTTATGATATTGTATGTAGTGTATATAATTTTAGTTTAAGTCTGTAGTTTTTAATTTTGTAAAGCGCTTTGGTCTTTTTTAGGATAAGGCGCTTAAGAAATGCCATTTAATAATAATAATTGTTAACCCAAAGTTATCATTGTCATCCCCCCCCCCCCCCCCCCCCGGGCCCTCTTTAAAGCCTAATTACGGAATATCCTGCCCATATCGGTCTCAAGTCTTCTTCCTTTTCTTCTCTTCTCTGTTTTTCTTTACCCCTTTCTTTTCTCCGTTTTCTTTCCTCTTTCTTCTTTGTGAGTAACCGGCCCTGAGCGGCCCAAAACCAAGCGATTGCCAAAACGCCACCATTGCCAGTCCGTCTTTGCTTTTAAACTTTCCTCAAGAACATTTGTTGACCCAACAAAAAATACTATAATTCCAAGTTCAAATCAATACTTCTCAAATTGATATCACATAATAAATTCATTCATATCGTGCTAAAGGGTGTGTACCATCAACTGATAAAAGTACTTTCAATTTTTGTCCAACTAAGCACTTCAATATGTTTAAAAAGAACATGACCCTATTCAACTTACAAAAAAAGGACAAAATCAATATAAAAAGTCAAAATTTTATTTTTTCATACTTAATCCTTCAAATGCAACCCATGTGACAAACATGAAATAAGTTGTGAATATGTGCTAAGCGATATGGTCTGTATAAATTACAGGCTAAGCTAAGTGGCACCAGGCCTATGCGCCTAGACCCAATCCCAATGGAGAAATGGAGGATATTTGTATAATTTGGAGAAGCATTTACGTACGACTTTTAACACGGTTTACCTTTATGTCCTATCCCCACGTCCCTTGACTATAACAACCAGGAAGCCACCCCTTTTACCAATTTAAAAAGTACAATAATGATTTGACTCTGGATTTTCCAATCCATTTTATGTGACAAATCTTGGGTGATTTTTTCTTAAAAAACCCACAGATGTTGGATTTTTCCTTATCAGATAAGCTGCATATTATATACAGAGTTCAAAATGGCAGAAGGGCTTAGTCTTTATAGTTCTGACCGCTGGATTTAAAAAATAAATTGTTACTGACATTTATATGCAACTAACTTGAATAAAGTAGGCTAAGCTACTTTCCTGAACTTTTTTGGAGAAGAAAATACTATTTTGACTTGGGATCTGAAAGTTGCCGATGTGGTTCACATTGTAGACTAATGATTTTAACAAGCAGTTAAATTGTCCCATTGATGCATTTCAAATTATTACATATATAGTTGTCATGTGTTTATTCCTAAATACAACTGACACAGAAATGATCTGAATTATCATCAATAGTTGATATTTTACAAACATGGATAAAATAGTATTATTTGTAACATTGTGGATAAAACAGTGTCAACTTATACTCAAAAGATTTTAAAGATTGACATCATGATCACATAGATTTATAAAATTATATTGAATACTTCCACTTTTAAAAGATAGTTTCCACATCTCATGTAATTCTTAAACTAGAACTCCAATTAGAGGCCAGCTTGGGGTCTTGGATGTTTTGTGCAAAAGTTAAATGTTGATATAAGACTTTTGCATCATTATATAGGCACAATCATCTCTAAGTAGCCAAGAAACTTGTTGAAAATTATAATTTTGCAAGACTTTTGCCAGCATATCAAACCTATTTCACAATAAACAAACCTACAATTAGTTTTTAACAGCCAAAAAAAGTAGTATTTGAAAGAAAGAGTGAGCACTACATTGTCAGAATAGCCAATTTATCTTAGCAATATTGTGCCAAATCTTTGAAATATGTGTCTTTGTTCTTTGTTGGAAAATAAGTGGTAAAATGTTATGGCAATATGTTTGTTTTTGGAACAATTTAAATGAAAATCATGCATAATATACAATAAAACCTTCAAAAGTTTTTAGAAATACAAACCTAGCACATCATTTGTAAGCTGACAAATCTAAACCATATAACCCATTTTTATCTAAAATAGGTCATTAAAAACCAATATATTTTGTTCTTTCCAACTTTAAGATTGCCTAAATTGTATCTGAGATATCATTTAAAACATTTTACCTAAAAGTACTTTTGCTAAATCTGCAAAATGATTTAGTTCTAACTTTCAACAAATCAATTTTATTATCAATATTCTTCAGGAATAAGTTGGCTGTCCTGCTCATATCTTCTTTCCCAAATCCCATGGATTTTCTTTTCCTGGATATGAGGGCCAACTTCACTACCCAGTCATAGCCAACTTCCCCTGCAATCCATGCGGTAGATCAAGCCTGCAACTAGCTAAGTTCTATCGCTGTAAGTCATTACAGCTAACAGTAAGGACTTTCAATCTTGAAGACATGCCAATTCATAACAGATCCAACCAATGCACACCATGCTTGCTTCCCCTGCAATTTCTTCTAGACTTGCACACATGGGTATGCCCTTGGTAGCTAGGATGATACTGCTACGTTCAAAGTTCCTGCAATTTCATCAATCAATATCGCTCAATTGCTGTATTGCTTTAAAATAGGGACTTATGCCATAGATGAAGTTTAAAATATATTTTATTGACAGCATATCAATAAAAACAGACACTGAATACTGCTTAGCCATTGGAAATCCTAAAATGTAATCATGAAGCTCCTACGATTAAGTGCTGCTCTAGTAAACCAAACCAGGTTCCTGGTTCAATTCCAAGGGAAAAGGAATTTTCTCAGTCTGAAAATATTCTCAATTCATAATGTTGCAGAATCGTGACAAATTCTGGCTTGAAACATGACTCCAAATCACCTAATTGGCCTAAAATGGTTACAATTCAAGTACAAGTGTACAATTCCTGTGTGTAGACCTAGGTAAATTATGGTGAACTCCCCAAACAATAATAAATCAGTTCAAGACAATAAGCAAGTTATATCCTAGCCGATGAGTGACAGAAATATTACATATATTGTTGGCTTGGTTCCTCTGTCGTCTATGCAATGTCCCCTACCATCCTGTCCCATTATCCTGTGGCATCCCTGGTGTACTATTACAAACAATACTAGTGTCCCAGTGCTTAAATAGCACCAGAAATATATGTCTGGCTGGTCAAGCTATAGTTCAGTTACCTTCACTCTATTTTAGAGAACAAACTATACCCTAACCCTGATCGTGTTAAAACTCACCAAAGCTCAATGTCAAAAATCACTGAAATGCATCCAAGTTTGAATATATCATAGGTGGGGGTTACCAACGGGGACCCGATCCCTTGGTGGCCTGCTAATGTGCCTTGCTTGGGACGCCAGAGGTCATGGGTTAGACTCTCAAACAGGCTTCTTTCTCCTATGACATAGTTGGACTTAGGCTAGAAAACGGAGCACCTTTCAATTCTAGGTTAGGGTTAAATACCAGGGGGGTAACAGTGTATTCTGACTGGGTAACCACCCGCGTTACCAAAAAGGTGAGACTTGGACAGGTCTTGAGACTTGCAATATAGGGTATCAAAATCCACCTGGTACTCTGCAAGTCTCACATAGGGTATCAATTTTGGCTTTGAAGTCTCTGATAGGGTATTAAACTTAGAAAGAATGGTTGAATTAATGACAATGGTGCCTTAATTGCTAGTAAAAGTGCTTCAAATACTTAATAACACTTTTTAAAAGTGTTCAAATGGTGTACAGTTACATTTTACTTATGATTTCTTGTAATAATTATCTTGTCACGTGTTTGTGCACAGTCTCAGAGACAGTATTCATTTGAACAGGTATTGTCCCGGATAGAGTATCCATTCAAACAGATATGGTAGATTTATGGTCTCAGATAGGGTATACCATTTCACCAATTTTTGCCCATTTTTTGTCTCACATAGGGTCACTTTCAGAACCTGTGGAACTAAGGAAAGGACTGTCCATGGCAGTGCTATAATATAAACGAAATGAAACATTGAGCATGCTTCATGGGGAGGCTACAAAAATTGACCATACATAATCGATTGTACCCTTTTGGTTAATTTCCTCAGTTTTTTTCAAACTTATGAACTATACATGTATGATTATTTATTCGGAAAAAGCAACTAAACACGAGCGTCATGGTATTTGTAAGGTAGGTTACCATGAAATAGGTAAAAAACATTTTAAAACACAGTACCATATTTTAAATTTGTGATAAAAACAAACCGAGTTCTGACAGACATAGGGCAGTTATATTTTCGTTAGTAGAGTGGTAAAGCAATGCTAATCATCTTGAATTGTTTCAATGAGTATGTAATTCCTAGCTAAAGCAGTCATATTTTCAATTACTACCCATAGTTTGAGAGAGAACCTCTGCTCTAGTCTTTCTAACCTTGTTTTATATTCATATACAGTATGTTGGTTCAAATGCTTCATAATATTATCTCATTAAAAGTAAAAGTTTTAATTTATAATAGCTAACAAAATTGTAATTGACAAAGGAAGTATCATATTAAACTTACCGCACAAACGAGACCTGTCGATCAAAAGTAGATAATAATCTATTGTCTTTTACGAAAGCACACTAGCTAGGGCTAGTGTGGCCTAGCGGAACAGTGCAGGACTCATAAACGGAAGGTTGTGAGTTCGAGCCCCGCTAGTGCCAACGTGTTGTGAACCTGGGCAAATCACTTTATCACACTTGCCTCGTCGACCCAAGCGCATTGGGGAGCTGTTTAGGGAGGAATATCACAACCTAAGTGCTGATAGGTCTGCGCCTTCGGTCATTGGCCGCAAATGACCTAGTTTAAAGCGAAATGGTTCTGACGATTCCCTTGTTACGGCGTAATAATAATGGCCAGCGCTTTGTATCCACTGGAAAAGGCGCAATATAAATGCTGGAATTATTATTATTATTATTATTACTTGCTTTTGCTTTCGCTCGGGTTAACACAAAAGAATTGTTACAGATTACAATCTCTAAAGTGTGGATTATCTATACTTATTGACTCCAATGAATACAATAATGGGTTAACAAAATATTCATTGTTATGCATTTACAGCATAACAATTGAACTATCCCATTGTATAAATGCTGAGGTGGCCTAAAAATCCAATGCTCTAATCACTGCACCATGGTGCCCCAACTATAATACAATGACATTAGTTTCCAAAGCCCTTAATCACAAAAGCTATAAACATGCTTGTGGTGAATGATCACACACATAAACACTTGCTTGTTACATAGAAAACATTTCCACATTTCTTTCAAGACCTATTACAAATTTTTATATTTAATAAAAAGACACATAGTACATCGCGCATTATTTTGTCCCGGTTTGTACATTAGAGGAAACGGAGGATATGATTGGCACCTTATTTTAAAACAATTGCAGGAGGCATAACAATGTTGATATAATTGGACGGACCCAGACACCTCCTGCAGGAGCTGGGGGATATAGGAAACTAGGAATACAGGGTGACCCATAATAATTTATTGGTTCAAGAAAGCAAATACCAAATGGTAGATTTTAACGGGTTCGCCGTCGAACAAGTTTTGAACTGTCAAGCTTTCGTCAGGAGTAGCTCTGACTTCTTCAGGACAAATATTTTTTTAAAGACATGTGGGCCGTCACTTCCCACTGACGACTCACATGAGCCATTCACTGAAGGCTTCCCCTTGCCAACAGTATTAAAAGCAGATCACCTCTTTGAAATTGTTGTGGCTCTGAAAAGAGCCTTTCTGAAGGCTGCCCCTTGCCAACAGATTCACACAAAAGTAGGTTGCCCCTAACCTCTAAAAAAAAAAGCAAATACCAATGAATCATATAATGAGAACAATCACAAAGGACTGTTTGGAATGGTCAAAATCATGAAAGAATCTGATAGATTACATATTCATATTCCAAATTAAACTGAAGTTGGGCCATAACAACCTTTCAGTGTTCTTCCTTATTAACCAGTAATAGCAGATGCTTTGAAAATTTTGGTATGCAATATTTAAATTTAAGCAGGCAGTATATATGAGGTTTTAAGGGTTTTCACATAAAAATGTAACAAATCTGAACACATCATAGAGGGTTGGTATTAGTGTCATAGAGTGTATCTGTAGCAGTAACTTATAAGCATTATTTTATTTAGCATGCAAGAGGTCCTGCATTAGAGATATGAAGGGAACATCTTTTACAGACATGTCAATTTGAAGTAGAGAAATGCAAAATTGTTATGGTTTGTGAACCCATGAGAATTTCCTAGGATACCTACAAATATATATGTCATATGAGATACCCTGTAGTTTGATTTGAGATACCCTGTAGTTTGATTTGATACAAATTCTGTTTTAAGATAACTTTTTAAAAGTTTGATTTTGTAATACAATCAATCAATGCCTTTAATTTGACAGCTTTTGTTTAGAATTATATTTGACCAAATCTAGGGTATTACCAAGGATTCGTATCTCTTCCAGACACCTGTACATTGATCCGGTTCACATACTCTGTTAACACAACTTCATAAGATTGATTTTGTATGTAATGAGACAAATCAATTTCTTTCACTTGTCAGCTTTCAAATGGAATCTTTTGGGACAAATTATTTCTATTTTTTAGACACATATCCTTTTGGGACATCCTGTTCATTGTCATGGTACATACCCTCCACTAAGACAAGTTTATAAAGTTTGATTGTGAAAGAAGATCAATCAATTTCATTGACTTGACAGTTATCTTTTTGGAATCTTTAGGGAGCAAATCTTTAGACTGATTATCAGACCCTAGGCAATTTTGTCTGATTTTTGGACACAGTTCTTTTCAACTCAAACTGTCCATTGAAGCATATCATATATAGACGTAAAATCTGACATTGGTCTTTGTGACTTTGTCTGTTGCCAAAGAGGTTTTGTTGTTTTCTTCAATCATTTGAACCTCTCTAGAGTCCAGATTCTAGTTGACTTTTGTATAATGATAAACTGAAGCATTGGAAATACATTTTCTATACATGTAGAGTAATTCTAAGCAATATGACAGCTTACGGTTGTTTCTGGGGAGAAGTCACGGTTGTAGATGTTAGCTATGGTAGAAGACCATGTATAAGCAATTCTGCACATGCATGATGTTGCTGTGATGGTTTGTCCCAAGAACAATTGAATTCAATAACTAAAATCAATGTGTCATTGGGACCACCACAATAAGGTATTCAGCTTTTCAAAAAATATTTCAAGCACAACAAGATTGACATTGCACTTTTACAACACACTTGTCATGCAGCAGCCACAACATATAGTTTGAAACTCAGCTTTATAACCTCTTAAGTGACCATCCACCACATCAAATCTCAAGCAAAATCTGCCCCTGGTCAAATTTGATTTATTGCAGATTCAAAAAGAACACATCTTTAACTTTAACCCTTTGAACCCGACGAGCCGGTATACCAGCTCACGTGTACATGTACCGTTTACCCGATGAGCTGGTTTACCAGTTTTAAGGTCATGTGTCAGAAACTTGATGTGTCTGTCATCAGGCATGGGCAATTACAATTCTCAATGGTCTTATTTAAATCGGAAGACATAAATGAAGCTTTGAACCCATGGTTGATGGGTTATTTTGCTCTTATTTACTTGACAGAGGTGAAAAATTCTACATATTTTTGCAAATTTGATCACAATTTTCAACAAATATGGCTTTACCCATAGCCTACAACGTTAATGTCGAATACGTTGGTCGACATAAATAGTATTCTTTTGTGAATGCTGGTTATTGGAATATTTAAGACTACTGTAAGATGAAAATGTGAAGCAAGGGAAATCAAGATCTAAGTAAGTTTAGGGGTTATATTGTGTTTTTAAACTTTCGGGTTGGCCCGGGTCAGCGGTACAGATACACTTGGAATGGCCAGGATTCAAAGGGTTAAAATGACACTTGTTCCAAATGTATACAACACTCAGAAGTACAGTTATATAAAGTCTAAAAATTATGAGCAAGTCAGAGTTGGAAACAGCCAAGATAAAACACCCAAATAAATAACTAACAGGCATGTCTTCATTAGATTCAATAAGGTTAACCATCTTAAACAAAGGTTTTAACCAAATTTGAATACTTCATGTGAGGAGTAGAAGATTAAGAATTTCTGATTATTGATTAAATTCTTTTTTTGACTAAATAACAAAATAAGGGATAAATCATGGTTAAAACAGCTTGAGCTACAGCAGAAAAGCAACATGACTACTTATAGACCAGTAAAGTATATTTTGAAGCAATCTTGCTTCTATACATCAATCACCAATAACTGAGCAATCTTCATACGCTACAGACATTTCGTTAAGTGACAATCTTTCATCCGCAATTTGCTAAAATAACACATGGCGTCATCACTTGATTTGGCATAATAATGAATTACATCATCGCGAGATTTGCGAGATGTACTCATAATTGGGGATCTAGACATTCTGAGCTTACCAATAAGTAGGCCTAACTCTTGTGGGTTGACGTTATAACCAATTTTCTTTCAATAAAAACATGAAGACAGATAAACAGAGTTTTGATGAAAGAAAA
>JXSR01S073958.1:33110-50023 GCA_000969725.1 Ophiothrix spiculata | reverse complement strand
GATGTAAGGGGAAAATCCTTCATGAAACTAACACAGAACTAAAAATACAACTGGATATTCAATTTTTCAATTTTTAAAATTGTATGAGTGGGTATTATATGAAATAGCTTACATATTATACAGACAGGCTTTGGCTATATTATTGGATGAACATTATTTTCCACTTAGAAAGTCACATTTATCAGTCAGAAGTATACAAAACAAACCTCTCGATGCCATATATGTTGAGACAGACAATTATATCATAGAGAAGTTCAAGACAAATTTCATCAAGTTTGCAGTATTATTGAATATCTTTAGTTTATGCTGTTAGATAGTTTTACATTGCTTTGCCACATGCAGCTGCAACAATAACAAGGATCTTAAATTTTGCTGTGTTTCGAGCAAGCTTATTTATATATATTTGCGGTTTACACGGACCAAGTTGAATTTTCTTCAGAGTTAACTGTTCAGGACATGTTTCTGAAATAAAAATAATTAGGTAACTGATTTAAGGATTCAAAAAAAAAGCAACCCAAATATGAGGATGAAATAGATATAGAGCTGTTGATTTGCAATGAATCACTTGTGACTTGACTGAATCCTTTTCAACAACAAAAACACACTAAAAATTTGAATGTTTAGAAAAATATTTCTAAATGTTTCCATCTAAATTCTAGTTTTGATACGTTTGTTGCTTTGCAGTTTGCAACTGGTGCCCTTAATGCATACTCAAAAGTTCCCAAAACATGATGAATAATGCATCAACTTATGGGGACAGCTCGCTAGCAGGTCCGACAACTTGCTAGTCAGAAGGCTCACAAGTCCGACAGCTTGCTAGTCCGAAGGCTCACAAGTCTGACAGCTTGCTAGTCCGAAGGCTCACTAGTCTGACAACTTGCTAGTCAGAAGGCGTACAAGTCCAACAGCTTGCTAGTCAGAAGGCTCACAAGTTCGACAGCTTGCTAGTCCGAAGGCTCACTAGTCCAACAGCTTGCTAGTCTGAATTACAGTATAGGCTTGCCAGTAGAATTTAAAAAAGGTTCTCTAGTCCGAATTAAAAAAAACCCAGCTCACTAAAGATATTTTCCCTGAGTGGTGCTACTTCAGCGCCTCCTACTCCCCCCCGGGGCAGCGGTCTGATCCCCCCTCCCTGAATTTAACTATGATACCACCATGCTACATTACCAATAGTAGATTCAGGGTGTAGAAGCACTGATGTGATATCTTCCCTGAGTGGTGCTGCTTCAGCGCCCCCTACTGCGCCCGATGCCGATGGCGGCGGTTTGATCCCAAATACACCAAATCTCTTAGCTCTTTTTATCTTCCTTGCTTTTGTTTCCTGTGAAAGAAAAAATAGGGGAAATAAAGAAAAGACAAAATTATGATTACATAAATATCATAAACAGTAATATTTACATTTTTAGATCTTTCCGCAATATTAGAGTTCCATCAATTTCATTGGTTGCCCTTGCTCAACATCTGACTCTTACCCATGTTACGCTTGATACAGAGCACTGAGAGTATGAGAGGCAATAGACTAAATACTGTTAGACGTTAACTCCGTTGATAGAGACACATTGGTGTACTTTTAAATGAACAATTGGTCTCTTTCTCTGTGATTATTTTGATTGACATCTGTTGATACCAGTCTTTAACAACAACTTCATCTTGACCTTAACCTTTAACCATAACCCTAATTTTTTAGGTGGAACCTAAAAGTAAAAGTATATTTGGTCCAAGATTTTTTTTTTTTTTGGGGGGGGAATCTTACCTTTACAGCCAGTCAGTTTTTACTAGGATTTTAGATGCCGAATCAATTTCACTGGAAATTGCCAAAAAAAATGCACAAGGTCTATATCTTTGTATATAACAGGCATGAGAATGAAATTTGATGAAAAACAGGAAAATTGTAAAAAAAAAACAGGAAAACAGGCTAAAAAACATACAGAAAAACACATACATTTGGCAAAACAAACAGGAATACCTGTTTAAACAGGAAGATTCTCATGCCTGATATAAATTTATTGGTGAACTGGCATATTTACCAACCAACTAGTGCATTTTGAAATGTTTACACTCTGTAGCTTTTTTATAAGACGGGTTGGACTAGTTTAAGATTGGCCTGGACAATAATATGTGACCACAATGATCATATATGGAGAGATTGATATGAAGTGTACATTCTTGAATCATAGAGATCAGACAAAGCCTACAACAGTGTAGGTGGAATATGGCCAAACTGCCTTGGAAGAGAGAGAAGGGCACTCTTAAATACACTTCAGCGTGAACCTGCTGCAGATGATCACATCTTTGTGCTTCAGAGTCGTTGCGATGCATTATCACACATTTGCACAATGGTTTTTCGCAACCAATGTTGGAATAAATTCAACTGTTTAAGTTGCATTGTTGCAACCAAAAGGGCAGGATTATCAATTTATCTGCTGGTCGTACTTACTGCAAAATTTTCCAAACACAACATGATTGAGATTGTTCACTTGAGATTTTTGACGTCATCGTGACAATACGACCACAACGACCCGATGCTTTGAAACCAGATTAACTTCTCAAATAGCGGCCCGCAGGCCAAATTCGGCACGCCAACTACTTTAATTTGGCCCTTCAATTGCCTCTGGAATCAATCAATCAATGATACACAGTACTTGAATGAAGGAGTCTATTCATGCAGGGAACAAACGGCTTTACGTGACTTCCGAACCATGGAGCAAGTAGAGTAAAGTTTCTTGCCCAAAGAAACAAGGAGACGAAAACCGCCCGGCCCAGGGCTCTAACCCTCAACCTCTGTATTACGAGACCCGTGCTCTAACCGCTCGGCCACGCTCCCCTCTTATGCAGAAGTATATAGGAAAGGCATAGAAGAAGGTCTTGATTTGGCTCTCTAAGATGTATTTTTCAACTGCCGTTTGTCCTTAATGACCCACCAACAAATTTAATTGAGAACCCCTGGCCTAATACTATCTTATATTTATATGTACTATTAGCATGGACTGGGATATTTTAGAAACCCACCAGAAATGTTCTTATTCTATGGATACAATTTCTAAAGTCAATTTAAATCTACTAAATCTATGAGTAATTGTTTAATAATCCTATATTTCCCAAAGGGAGAGCTAAAAAAATACTACTTTATTCAAATCTGGTACTGATTTCAAGTTATACCAATGTATTTTATTCAAAAGTGGAAACTCTTAAGAAAACCATGTGGCATGGATATGGTTCAATAAATTAACACTGACTTTATCAAGACCTACATAATCCAGAAATGAGACCAAATTACGGGGGTTATTGGGGTAATATTAGGGTTACTGGACCTGTTTAACTTTGTATAGAGCCCAAGTTAGGTTATCAATGTTATACTGTATAATTTAAATTGAATAAAGGCTTACTGTAAGTATTCAACTTTGGGTTGGGTTATGAATTGGATGTGGGCGAGGTTAATTTTACATAAACATTTTAAATGTTATTGGGTGAGCTAAGAAGAAAAAAATTGACTACAGTATGCTTTCACTTTCTGATAAATAAGCTATTTTATACCAATTTACTCACTGGAAATTACTGCACATAAAGAGCTTCAAAAACTTTACAAAGGTCACATTTTAGTTTCAGTAATACAAAACTGAACAGTTTGTAAAACATATTGATGCTATTTTTGTTTCTGCAAATTTAGTCATCATCAATTTTCTTTTATGATGGATTCAAATATTGTTTACGTTGTATATTTGAAATGTGGCAAGTGCGCTAATTATTTCCAAGTGTATTTCTTTGAGGGAAATACCAGCACAGGTCTGTTTCAGCCCCTGTTTGATAAGATATACAGGATCTTAAATTGTCTTGCTAAATGAGAATAGGAAATTGATAGAACTGTACACTATTCATGCATGGGCATTGCATATGTGACATTTTCGAGGGGTATAAGTAGCCACATATTGAGGCTTGAGAGCCACAAGGCCGAATTTGCACGGCAACAATCCCTGGAACAAAAGGTTTCAGACCTGATGGTGCTCAAGGTGAAAGATCTGTTATACATGTGTATAAGATTATTTATCTAAAAGACCCATTTATGTCTTAAAATCTTTTGTTCTAGGGATTGTTGCCATGGCTCTCAACCCTATAACACAATCTATGAACCTATTTAAAAATTATTTTATATTATGTGAGACTCTCCTTTCCTGGGGCAGCTTAACCCCAGGAAAGTGCAGGTCTCTATATTTATCAACCATATCCTATTTGTGGTTCTGAACCCATAGGTTTTTGAGTCTCCCAAAAGGAATCACCAGAACCCAGAAGGGATCTCAAGAGTTAAGCCCTAAGACAAAAGAACAGTGACCATATATTTGATCCCATTTCTTCCACTCAATCTTACCTAAGGACCTCATTTCCTTATTGCTATCACCCACTGATCTCCTGCTCAACAGATGGAAAACATTTCAAAGCTATGGACTGTGGTTCACTGACATTTGAATTCTCATGAGATATAATAAGTAAAATAACAAATGATACAAAATAATCTGAGTGTGGATTTTATATGGTGACATTTGACCTAAAGTGAATTTCAAGTACCATTGCCAATTATTCCGGGTCCTGAAACAACCCCTAGGAGTACTGAATCTTGATCAGCCTACTTTCAATCCATCATAGCCAGGTTCAGCTCCCCAAGTATCATAAAGGTTTCCATGAGACATTTAGTAGCTAGTTCCTTTTAAAAGGCAATTTCTAGTGCACTTAACTTTGACACAAACAGGGTTCTAACTCATGATCTTCTGTACATCAAGCAAATGCCTTACCAGGGCTGTGACACCAACATTTTGCTAGCATTTGATATCTTCAGTCATACTTAATCAACAATCGTACAACGCAAGTAAAATGGTGACTGACCCACTCATGGAGTGACAGGAGGCAGGGTTAGGAGGTGCAGCTGGAAGGTATTTTCAGCATGTGACGTAAACTTTGTACGCATGTTAACCGAATTTTCATTCATAACATTTTAACTGTGATGAATTGTAAGAATATCTCAGCACCTGAATATTGTTAACATTTGTCTCATATATCTTTTGAAAGCAATTACCCACAAAATCTGCAATCCTTCACGATATATTCAGCAAAAATATGACTTTGTTTACTTGTTGCAATCTGAATTCCAAATTAGGAGAAAAAGCAAGAGGGTGGTTTGCTAAGCATGTGCCACTTTCCAAATGGCTCTGTCTCTTCCTGATGTTACTTATTCCCAGACCTTACTGATTGACCTAATTTGACTGCTATTGTCATTGTTATTATCATTGTTACAGTGAAACCATTTATTCTATTACCTTAGATGTAATGTCTATTCCTGTCACAAAGTTTCCACCTCCTTTGTTTTCATATCTTCTGGGTTCAAATTCCTGTCAAAGAAAAAATGAATATATTACAATTAATGATGAGGATTCATACACTGATGTTGTCATCAACTAGCCTTCCAGGAGAAATTTTTCCACTGGGGCCAACAAGACCGGCTGATGACACGGTTGGTACCGTGAAAGTGCTTCTTGGTAAGCGATAATTTAACTGTAGTGTAGAAGTTTAAACTTTATATCATTTATATTATAATTGTTTTGTCTTAAATAATCTACACAATAAATTAAAGACCATTATTAAGGCTGCATTGTCTGTCAAGTGCAAGAAACAAGCTGAAATTCCCTCGCTTAAATTAAGTAGGCACACAAGATTTTTACCCTGTCGTTCCTGGAACATGCAATTCCACCATGTTTTCTAGCTGTGATCTTTTACCAGCTTCCTTACCAATAGCATCTTGATATAGAGTGAGAGAGCTTGGAATGTGAATTGTAGCTTTGAAGGCTTTTGATTTTGATTTCACAAAGATGTATAAAAAAAAAAGTGTAAAATGCATTGTTTTGTATTTTTGGTATACTGGAAAAATTGAAAACCCGTATTGAAAACTTTTATAATATTACAAAGAGGAAATCATATGTTAACAGTAAATTAAATGAGACAGCTGAAAATTATACATTTTGCTAATTATGATATGAATTGTTGCCATGGAAGCTTTTGATTTTGATTTCACAAATTGCAAAAACACTTCATAAATGTACCATGCACTGTTTGGCATGAATATTTACAAAGAGAAAATTGAAACCTTTTGTAGCATTATAAGGAGATTACCACCAGGTTTTTGGTCTGATAATGTGCTGGTATTAATGAAATATTTGGTATTCACAATTCTGCAGTGCCTAAATTTGCAATGCATCATGGTAAAATGTCGACATACTCCCCACGCAATACAAATTTTTCACATGACCACGTTTTATATTATACGAGGGGTTATCAAAAAGTTTTAAACTTTACCCAGAAGGAATGGAGCTATATCAATGAAATTTTGTCAAAATGGTCACGCATCTTTATGTACATTATGGTGCAAAAATGATCTCAAAACTGCAATGCTACAAAAGTATGAAATGAAGCAAGCAACAGGGCTACAAAGCCACTTTGTGATTTTGTCCGAATGCTTTAAAAACTATTCTAAACTTCAAAATTGTTAGTAATTGAATAAAAGTAACTGTTGTAAAAGAAACAAGCCCATGTAAAAGTCCTGCGACACAGTACAATAATGATTCAGTGTTGGTACATAGTCAATACACTGGATAGGAAACCCAGACCCCTATACGGCATTCAGCAAGCACGCCAGTATAGACTGACTGTAGCACTATTTCCCGGCTAGTGTTGATGGATATATGTAAACTAAACAGGTCTGTACTTACATCAGAGCTCTTTGGCAAACTCTACGAAGTTTTGGAGGGTAATGGTTATAACGATTATAGGTTAATAAATGCGCATTTCATACGCGAGTGAAATGAGACAAAATCAATGCACGCACGGTCAATTTTGATGCGTCCAATTCAAGAGGCCCGTAGGGGCCGAGTGCATTGGACAGCAATCAAAATTTACCGTAAGTGCATTGATTTTGTCTCATTTTACGAGCATTATGAAATGCAAATTTATTAATCTAATTCATACACGACAGAAAAATAATATTGTATCTTTTGTGTAAAGAAATAAGGCCTTTAATATGACTATCAAAATCCAAAACTTCTCTAAACTAAATAAATAATCACCCGACAAAAACAATGAAACATTCATACGCACTAAACGCCTGCCACGCAAACCGGAACGCAACAAGCGCAGTACATTGTGAAAATCCACTGCACTCTGCGTACTTTTCTTGCATCCTGATTGGTTAGGTGACACGCACAGCACACGTGGATTGTATGAATATCAATCGATTGATGTCATTCGACACACAGTATTTTACATGTGCTATTTCTTATGTATAGCGAGTGCAAATACTGTGTGTCGATGGTGGACGAATGATGTATATCGACAGACTCTGAATAAATCATAAAGTGTAAATTCACTTGCATTGAAATTTTGGCCAAAAGTTTGATTAAAAAAAAAAAAAAATACTTTTTAACCAGGCCAAACTTTGCCAAATCTCTTATATTAAAAAATACAATAACCTACTAAAAGGTAATTTATACAACTTAAAATCAGAAATTTCAAAAATTAAGAATACATTTACAGCTACACTGTATTTCAAAACGTTTAAAAACAATAATTTCTGCAACAAATTATGTTGACATCCTAGACTTGTGCACTGCATTGACTAGGAATTATATAAATATTTTGGCAAGCACACATTCTGATTGACAGTTCTTTGAACAAAACAAAGTATATTTGGTGTTGAATTATCAATTAACAAATTTCCTGAATGATCATGTTTCCCTACAATCTTTGTTGGTAATAAAAACCTGTTTTATTGGAAATTCTCAAAGTCCCTGTAATTTGCAATGGAAATAGGGAAATCTCTAATTTAGATATTCAATCGTAAAGCTCTCAATAATTAGCTACAGGGGACATACGGGTTCTTTCTTTTCTTTTGCTCGATTTGCTTATGCTATGGATTTCAGATGATTTGTTAAGGGTAATTTGGAAGGTCTAGCATCCAACATTAGTTGTTATAGTCTC
Source organism: Ophiothrix spiculata (assembly GCA_000969725.1). NCBI lineage: Eukaryota > Metazoa > Echinodermata > Ophiuroidea > Amphilepidida > Ophiotrichidae > Ophiothrix > Ophiothrix spiculata. Next base: position 42,007 of record JXSR01S073958.1, on the reverse strand, counting down.
ATGTGCCTTGCTTTGCTCTTGCATGTGTTCAGAATGGTCACATGCAGTCACCTGATGAAATGTCATCCACAATGCAGATCATGACTAGAACAACTTTCCAAACGATGTGGTCGGCAAAGTCATGGTCCCTCACCCTTTGGGAGATGGGTACATTAGCATGTCTGAATTCCAAAGCTATATTTGCTATGAACTACGTACTGTTTAGGCCATGCGGACATTTATTGTACCGTATTCGTTCTAATAGGCGCCCGTGCTCCAACAAGCGCCCACCTTGAGTTTTTGAATTCCTAAATTAGAGAATTAAGTATTCTTCATCAAATATACATGAAATTGGAAGTCACAAAAAAGCAATGATTGGCTTAGTTATTAGATCAAACAGTGAAAAAGCTTGGATTATTATTCAAGATATTATATTATGGTCTCAACTGTGAACAGGTAACATTCTTAAGCTTAACATGTGCAAGTACGGCCTTCAAGTAAATGAATTAATGAATATCGTGAGTGATCCGTACAAAACACATGTCGAAAAAATAAGCGCCCACCCAAAATGACTTTGTTAAGCGCCCTGGGCGCTAATTCCAGGGCGCTAATTAGAACGAATACGGTAGTACAATAATGTCTGCTTCATAGTTATCCTACCCATAAGAGTCCACACAACCAAACAGATCACCTATTCATTCCTATGCAAAACAGCTTCCCGATCATGTTGATATCCTGGCTATAAAGCACTGGTCACTTCAACTTATGGATTTATTTTGAAAATATGATATTGATGTAAAAGTAAAAAATATATATGGTTACCTTGGATCATTTTTTGCTAGGTCTCTGCGAACATACGGCATGCTCAAAATGTAATTTTGGATCATTTTTACTAGGTCTCTGCGATCATATGACATGCTCAAAATGTAATTTTCCCCAACTCCCTACAAAATATCTCAAGACTTTACTAAAAATAGGTTCTCAAATATCACATTAAAATTACGGTAATCTTTAACCAGTCTGACTACATTTGTACCACATAACATGTTTAAAAAGTTTACCATGAAACATAGTTCCCGCCATTTTTGAAGGTTTTACTTTAGAAAGTGCAATGAAAAACATGCTCATACATTGCCCTGTGCTCGCCAATAGCTTTACTTTAGTGATGTGTGACCTTAAGTCTTCCAGTAATACCAATACAGCGAAACACCTAGCTTGCCGTTAAGTAGCTGTTAGTACACAAACACATTAGGAAGGCCCTCATCATGTCACCAACTAAGTGCTCACAGAAGGTTTTACCTATTTATTATGATACATTATTACCTAAAAATATATATTAGCTCTTGCTAAAATCATGACTAAATCCATCAAGTTCCGAAAGTATGTAATAATTTGCCGAATCATAGAGAGGAAACATTTAACACATCGTGTGGGACGGACAGGTGTTGTGTTATATAACAAGTTGATTGACTGATATGCTATTGCTGGAATTGTGTTTGAGACCTTTGTTTCTTCAATGAATCTTCCTATACTTTGATCATCACTACAGAATTGTGAGGCTTTTCTTCATCTGCAAGGAAAGCTTATCTCACCAACGCGCGTGCCATGGATACCAATGCGTGAGCCACACGTGCAATACGCACTGTGTCTGCTGCACGGCAGTGTTCAGGTACGCACACGCTTAAAGCTGGTTTATGATAACAGTGAGGAAGAATAGTCACGCTGTAGCAATGGAGGTGTAGGTCCCAGGTAACAAGGAGACACATCCCTTAATCTGCTAAAGATGCTCTATAAACTGACATGAGTAAAATAGAGTTTACTGTAGTGATATCATCACTGTAAATATCTTTATCAAACATCTTGGACAGACAACATGAAATGCTTGTCAGGACATAGTGTGTAGGGTGCATCATGCCTTGCAAAGGATAGAAATGGATGGAGCACTCTTGTGAACTACCACAGCAGTACTATGAGCGCCACCTGACCTAGATGATGATGATGATGTAATGATATCGGACAAAAATGAATCACTTCATTGTACGACAAAATTGTGTTTTTAAGGGGTTTCTGTTCAAAGTTCATAAGTCTTCCACACCATTTCCCATGTCTGTTTCCTAAACTCCTTTCTATTGCATAAATATCTGATATCAATCATTTCAGTCCATATGGCTATACTTTTTTCTAATTTTCTAACTTATTGCAATCTGAATTGAAAAACATTTCTTACACAGATATAGCTTTATCATATTATCAGACTACATGTAAAATTAACCTGAGTATGACAACCAGGAACTGATTCCAGAAGATTAACCCTAACATGTCACAGTCCTACAAAATCCAACAAGCAAAAATCAAGAAATTCGCCTAAGTCCAAATACGTCATAGACCGGGGATACGGATGGGCACGAAAGTGCTGCCATGGCAGGCCATACTCGGTGGCGTGCCATAGCTGGACATTGGAATGGGATGCGAAAGGTCAAGGGTTCAAATCCCAGGGGAAACAGGAAATTTTTGTATGACGTATTCGGACTTAGATAGTTTTTAAGCGTTTGGGAGTTAGGGTTATGCTTTAAAAATTTGAAATCTACTGGGGTACGTATATTCCAAAAATACTTTATCAAACTTTATAAACACACTGTTGTCAAAATGTCTGAGCTATACTATTCTGAAATGGAAAATTAAGATGATAATGAACAGACCCTCCCCAATCAGTGATATCTTTGTCGGCAGAATTTGATCACTCAGAAAGGAAATGATTATAGGGGGTGAGAAGTAAGTCGTAACAGCTACTAAGAACCACATTAAAATTAAGGAGAATGATATGATTTTTCAAAGGTTAGCTTTGATCTCTATGTAAAATGTTCTCTTCGTATAGGATAATTATCTGAGCTAAGGGTCCACTGTAAACAACTAGAACTCTTCCTAAACAAAATAATAAATACAAATATCAGAGGAACATGTGGTGTTGTCTATGAGCTAACCTGCTTATACTGCCCCCTCCACATACATTGGTGAAAGTGCAGACATAGAAAAATCGTCTTGAAGAACAAAGTAGACAATCGTCTCCAGTTGGTGAACATATTTCCAGCCCGGTCCTTTCAATTGGCTGGGATGATGTCAAAGTCCTACACAGGAAAATGAACTGGTCAAAAAAAGAGAGAGAAAAGGAAGCAATCCACATCAAGAGCAAGGGGAGCAACCTGAACCACGACAAGGGACGACACCACATATACCATCAACATATGATTCCATTTTGTCACCTGCAAAATCACCCACTTCCGGTCTGATGACCAAGAATTCCAACAAAAACCATTCCATCAGTAGGCATCGAGATCAATGGATGCCGGTAAAAGGATACACTCAAATTATATCTTCTGAAAGTTTGTTTAAACCTTTCATTATACAAAAGAAAATGTTTTTGAATTCAAAATGCGATCCAAAGTAACTTTAATTTTAAGTAGGCTCTAATTATCATACACTTTGTACCAACAATGAATACACAATAATTTAGCACATCTCCACACAGATTGACTGAACTTAGTCTTAAAAGATTGTACTATTCTAGTGTTGATATTCGTCCATACAATAACCAAACAGACTTACCGGTATTAATCACCAAATGTAATCACATATATATTCCAAAGAAAAATATCGTTACTCCAAGCATTAAGTTTTCAACACAAATATGCAATGAATACAGTATACATCCGAATACACACTACATCTATACATTAATCTCTGTAATGACTAATAAGAAATGGAAGTATGGCATAGCATACTTTCATTTCATCACCGTGAGGGGGTAAACTCGTAGACAAGGGGCATGATGGGAAGGGAAGTTACACGGAGGAAAGCAGATTATACTGTGGATTAAAGAAGGATGTCAATGTCATGACAAACTGGGTTAGCGTCGGAATAATGACAGATATATAGGGTGAGCGAAAAGAATGTTTTAAACTAATAGTTAATTCATTGGTGGGAAAAATATTTGAAAAGCTCACATTATCTTCAAGAATCAACTAAGATTAGAAAAGGTAGAGGGATGACCTGCATTAGCAGTAGGTCAAGTGTACATCTCTATTGAAGCAGTTAGAATACACCACATTATCATTCAGTACATATAAATACTGTAATGTAATTGGTCAATTGTCATTTTCAAGCCATGAAAGATATTTTCGTATTACTCTGTTAAATTTGCCAGAAGGGTAATACTAAATTTTCGTATTACACAGCTCTGCTACAATAATTAATTTGCGCACACTGTTAAATAACTACGCAATACGAACTATGCGTATGTTATGTTGTCTGTGTAAGAGACGGATCAAAATACCGGTGCTCCAACGAAATCGGAAATTTACTACGGTACACTTGAAAATGGAGTCGATTGTCAACAAACAACTGAGCCCGAAACACCGGGCGATTGGAACTGTATTCTCATGAAGAAATACAAAGATAGAAGCAGGAATCTGTTCCAATAAATACCAAAGTTAACGCTCTAATAAGAAAGCAATCCGTGCGTTTCTTGAATATTTGCATGAAATGTGACGATGGCCATACCCAAGCCCAATTTCAGCATCCAAAATTTACACTCGAAGGAGTTTCATTGCTAGAAACATCAAGTAAGCTTAAGTTATATTTTTAAATTTTTGTTTCTACTCATGTGAACTGAATGATAAATTCGTTATCCCCTGTTTGTTCATGCAATACGAAAAATATTAATGGTTTGGGTTCGTATCACACTCGGCTTTCAGCCTCGTGTGATACGAACCCAAACCATGAATATTTTCTCGTATTGCATGAACAAACAGGGGATAACTAATAATGCAATGTTATTGTGAGGGGATCACTAGGAGAGAAAGAGTTGCTGCCTTGCTCAAGGGCACAATACGAGTCACTCAGTAGGTCCGAACTAAAGTCTGTCCAACATAAGATGGAACATGGTTACCATTATATTCAATGGTAACCGTGTTCCATCTTAATGTTGGACGGACTATAGTTGCTATAGCTTATACCACTACGACCATGCCAGATTCCAATATCCAATTATATCCCTAATAAGGTCCTTAGTGCAATTCCCCGTTGGAAACTTTGAATGTGATACTGTCTAGTCCTGCAGGGATATGTTGCATTTTTTTAATTCAGGTGAGAGGGAGCACATCAAATATGAAGATACTGGGCCAATCTACACAGAGTACAGATCCAGATGCATGCGCATCTCCAAGACCGCATCTCCGTAGACCGCTTACACGCATGCATATACGCAGAGTGCTGTACAGCATATCTGGATCGTACGGCAATGTAGCCACAATCCACTGCAAAGCGACTTACAGAGATCCATATCTGCACTCTGTAACCTCTTCTTAGTCACAACTATCATTGAATTAGAAGTTATGATTTCATTTTGCGTTATTTCATTTTGTTTTAGCTCATATTTCTAGTTCTAGTTCTAGTTGTCCCATGACCTAGAGGATCGTAGGGGCATAGCTGATGAGATACAGTGAACCAAGTCCTTCCACCTTTGTCGGTCTTTAGCGGTATCCAGGAGCTGGTAAAATGGCATATTTGTCCATGTCTTGATGTTATCTCTCCAAGTCAGTCTGGGACGGCCTCATTTTCGTTTCCCTTATAATGTGACCAAACCAGCAAAGTTTGAGGTCTTTCACAATTTGGAGGAGATGGTTTATGTTCTTCAATGGCTGTTGTTATCTCAATTCTGATGGATTCATTGGTTCTGTGAGCTGTGTGTGGGACTCTCAAGAGAGGGCGATAGCATTTCATCTCAAAAGCTCTTATTTACCCATTGTCGACTCTTTGTCATTAAGTATTTGTATTTCATACAAAATTTGTCTTTATGTCTACAAATCACTTACTGCTCATTTCCACAGTATCTTGCTAATGATTTGGTCTTAAAGTCAAGACCATCACAGGGACCAACCACTCATTCTACTTTAGATTCAACACTCCTCGAAATACCATCAACGAAAAAGTGTATTGGTGACAAAGCATTTGCTACTGCAGGGCCTTCCCTATGGAACAAGCTGCCTCGCCATATTCGAGAAAGCCATTCTATTGATTCTTTCAAAAAGGTCTTGAAAACGTATCTTATTCCATCCCAGTAATATTCATGCTTTTTATCTTGCGCTATGATCTCTTTTGGAATTTGCGCGTTATAAATTTTGTTTGTTATGTTATGTTAAGTGTGATTTTGCTTCCTACTAATGAATTTTGGCTATCCTTTATGGAACAATATATGGCAACAAAGAGCATGTTAGAGACGCAAGCTGCTCTACTTCATTTGGAATATTTTATGTTTGAATATATAATAGGGGTGTATGTTTTTCAAATAATAAAGGTTTTTTTTTATTTGTTTGTTTTTGACATCATTCTTGGTTTAAAATTACTCAAATTTACGACTAAGAATGAAAGTATCGGATTGCACCACACCTGGACCAACCTTGCGTGAGTGTGTAGTGTCCCTGCTCTGTGTGTTGGTCACATGCTACAATTATTTGACTAAAGACAATACGCATCTTACATTTGTCCGTCAAATTGTGCGTCAGTCCAAACGTGGCGCAATCTCCTAACTTACAGAATTTGTAGAGGGCAAATAGTCCGGTTTCCTATCTTTAATCTATGCCAATGTATGAATGAAACCAGACATGAATCAAGATCATGTCAGATGCATAATTGTGTAGAATAAAATGCATCTGATGGAAATTGCCAATTCAGAATACTAATCAAAAATTGGCTGCTCACATGTCTTGGCATTATTCACATTTTCTTTGATCTCTTTAATGATATTATCTCATTTTCAGGCCAGAGGGGCATTAACTGTAACCAGCATTTATATGGCAAGGTTAGCTTTTTCCTGAGTCATTATTTGGATTGCATTTCAATACTATATTGTGATAATAATAATTCACAATTATTTCACATTTTGATTGAAACTTTTATAAAGGACTCAAAACTTTGACCATTTTTTGAACACAAACACTTATAATTTACCCAATAAGAAAAGAAAATTCATGAACAGAGTGGAAAATGCATGACTGGCTACCTTGTACTTGGTCTCGATTGAAAGATAATGGACATATCTCTTCTACAAAGTGGACAAAAATATATGGTCAAGGCATAAGTTTTCAGGATACAGCGCATCAAAGTCATGCATCAGTTTGAGTGCTCCCATGCCCAGTGGGAAAATAGTGCAACTCACAAGAAACCCTGTGTTCTCAAAAAGTCATAAAATTTATTCAAAAATAATACAAACAAAATCTTTTCATCATGAATGATTTCCAATAAGCAGAATTCACAAATTTTGTGGAAAATATTATTTTCTACATATTCTGGAATTCATTTTAGGCATCGAGGGTAACATTCTGCCTGTCAACAGGCATTCTCAACCTAGCAGATGACGCTACACAATTTATTTACTGATGTGGTACCTGAAGCACATATTACGTTAGGACTACACTGTTTTCATTAGCTTGATTTTGAGGTATACAATTGCATTGTAATCTTGATTTCATTTCAGTATGCAAACTATAACTTTTCTATGTGCAAAATTAGAGAAATTAAGTAGGCCTATCTTTGATCTGTAAATATGTCATAGGTAATGTACTTGTGTTGCTTTTTAATTATTGCCCAGTTCACTTCTCCCCTGCAGGCTATTCAGTTGCGAAATGAAATATGCATGAATTTCATGCCCATATTAAGAAATCACAGCCATTTTATTTTCGCTCTGTAGATGAATGTTAATATGCCGATATTTAGTGTTGTAAATTGCATTCCCACTGTGGGTCAAAATATTTGATGTGACGGCGTTGAAGGACCTGGAGATATAATCAAGTCCTCACCCTTCAAAGGCAGGAAGTTGATTTTCAAACCTTCAGATAGACTGAATAGTACCACTGTTTCTGAAATACGTTGCCAAGATATCCTTCCATCACAGATATCTTTCAGACTTAGATTTAAGTCTGCTGTAGAAAATATTGCACTTTAGATAACAATTCAGTTTTGCCGATCAGATAAGCAGATCTCCCAATTGGGCTTGACAAAGCTATATCCCTCTGAGAATCAAGTCAGTGTTTCATCAAAGGGCTGTCAATGTTGCTGTGTTTAGCACATCTCACTCATCCCATTGGCATGTTGTGTCAAACAATGCACAACAGTTGAGGCATCCTAAAACTTCTTTCAGGAAGATGGTATTTCACATGGCTTGAAACTTTTATGATATGCATGGAAAAATTATAACAGTAATCCATCTGTGTATTCCTATACAACCGCAAAAAGTTTATCAAGATGAGATCGTTTTCATCGGGTCTACATCACATCAAAGTTTTCATCAGATCTACATCACATTAAGGTGTGAATGAAACAGCACTTCTTTGTGATTTCAGCATTAGGCTTTGAAATACGTCAAATGATAGCACGTTTGCTTCAAAATCTCATGTAACATCATCTGTTGAATGTTTTATCATCTGGAAATAACTAAAGAGCTTTGAAACAAAATGGGCCATTTGACTACAAGGGAATAGGCCAACAATGGATCAAAACAGGCAGTTTGTATGGTGCCCATGTTCAAAGAAGAACTTTGCACATTCCTTAATTACCCCATCTTGAAACAAGATGTCTCGCCTGCGTATCGACCGCCTACTGAATTGACCGCCTAAATCATTCAGTTGTGGGGTGGATCCCAAGGGTACAATTTGACACCTTGATCTTTGAAATCAGACAAAAGTTCAAAATTGACCCCAATGGAAAGGTCGGACGACGGGTCACCATTGACACTTTTGATCGCTGGTCCAAGACGTACAATTTGACACCTTAATCATTGAAATCGGACAAAGTTGAAAATTTGACCCCAACGAAAAGGTCAAACGACAGGGTCACCATTGACACTTTTGATCTCTGGTCCAAGA
>JXSR01S073958.1:22020-32274 GCA_000969725.1 Ophiothrix spiculata | reverse complement strand
TATGCAAATTAGGTACTTAATTAGCATATTTTGCGCCGAAATTGTTGCTGGATCCAGTTCCGCTCCGGGTCTACCCAGTCACCAAATATCATTAACGTAGGGCATGCGGTTTCTGAGATATGCTCCGGACCGTGGACGGCGGACAGAAAATAGGATCGCTATGTCTCTTCTGAAAATTTTCAGGCGAGACAAAAAGTGCTGGCTGACTGGCTGCATATGCCTGTATGTATTAATTTACCTCAACCATCCTAACAAAAGCTAATCATAGACGTCACAACCAAATGTATGGTAGCAAGAAATTAGTATGGAGGCTGAGAATAGTCTGACCATTATGCCATTCAGAACAAATTGAAATCAAAATCGCATAAAAAAAAAAGAGGCACTTGCAAGCTTAGCGCTAGGCTGCATATCTGAGTCCCGGACTCACCAAATTCTGAGTTTTGTTGCATTTCACCCATGCATTAATGTAAATGTCTCCAGGGACTCCCAAGATTTTGGGCCTTGGGCACTTGATTCAAATATCTCTTTTTATGCTATTCTTTCTTGTGTATAATATTGTTAATACTTGATTGGTGGTGTGTATGACAGTGGCATTAATTTGTTCCATGACCTGTCTTTGCAAAATAAACAAAATAGAAGAAGTAATCATTGACACACATTTTTCACAATATTGATAGGAAAATCTTAAACACTCTACAATAAAAGGTCCATTTTGGAAAATTCAAACGGATATAGATTCCTTAAATAGACCGCTCGCTTCTATTTTGTAACCATTTGATGAATGTGATCAAACAAAAACTTGGAAGTGCCTACTAGTCATAGAAAATCAAGATAATCCAGCTACTGTACATCATAGACGAGAGATGTGCATCGATACACTGCAGAGGTAGCGGCCTGGTGGCTTGCCATTACTGGACATTTGATTGGAGCGGCATAGGTTGGGGTGTGAATCCCGAGGGAAAATAGGCATATTTTGTTTATGAAAATGAGACATAAATTGAGGAGTAAATATCTTATTTTTTAATAAGATATTTAATTTTAATAAGATATTTACTCCTCAAATTGTGAATTTGCACTCATTAACATTGTTGGACACATGTGATTTAGATACCACAAAATGTGATTGTGTCGAGATTTGATCTTTTTTGAAAAGACGTCAACGCCATATCACAACTCTTCTTTGACAGTTTGTGAACACGGGTGCAAAGTCTGTCTTGTGAAGACAGGTCCCAAGACATTCATTTAGACAATATAACTGCGCACCATCTTTTTTGAGGTCATTGTGTGAATTCTGAGCTGCTTGTTTTGGACCGAGGTATTTTTCTGAGGGAGGGCAGCTCCCGAAGAAAAATACCAAGGCCCAAAACAATCAACGACAAATTCACACAATGACCGAAAAATAGGTGGTACAAAGAAATTAGAAATACCGTAGTATCAGTTCTGATCTCGTATACTAGTGTGTATCGTTATAGCTTTATATCCTTGTACCTATGTTCAGTTCTTCTATCTCCCAACTTTAGATATGGTACAAAGTTATAATTGCCATAACCGCTCTTTCGACATTTAATGCCTTTATGTATAATTTTATGAAGAAATACTTTATTAAACTTATTTCTTACTTAAAGGTCTACTTCGATCCCCCTATGAGAGAATTTTGATCAGTCCAGATATGATGATCATTGCGTAATATCATAAACGTGCGTGTGTGGGATGCATACGCGCGCTTGATTGGTATTTTATGAGAAAACACATTCAGTTCAATGACATCACATACAAGGGTCATTATAAGAAGACATCGTTACCTGATAATGACCACGCACTTGTTTGCGTAAAAGTAGAAATAATCTTATTAAATTGGATTGCGCTATTACGCAGGTTATTCATAATCTATATTCAACTTGGTTCCTCAACTGAGACAGAGGTACAGTCTTAGAATAAGTAGTAATTTCAACTAAATGTGCACATCGCCTCAAGTCACCAATCAAAAGTAAATCTAAATGAACGGTGCATTTTGGCATCAATGAAGGGATTAATGTTTATTTATGCCACTGTGAACATGTAAAAGTACTTTAATTTGCGAGAAAGTTCTGCAATATGTACCATCCTAGTTCAGTGCATATTGCCTCAAAATAAATCCCTATTCAAACTGTGCAGGACCTGGTTAAAAATAGCCAAGACTGATATATGTACTGTGCATGTACCTGCACCAAGGCTGGGAATCAATAGGGACAACTCGCCACTCTGACAGCTCGCTATTCCAAAAGCTTGCTGATCAGATGGATTGCTAGCCCAACAGCTCCCTAGTCTGAAATTTATGCTCACTAGTTCAAGTTTAAAAAAAGGCCCACTAGTCCGAATTGCAAAAACAGCTCGATAGTACAAATTCTAAAAACAGCTCCCTAGCGATCTGTTTTAAATTGGGACTTGCAAGCTGTTTTGAAAATTTGGACTAGCGAGCCTATTTTGAAATTCGAACTAGAGAGCTGTTTCTAAAATTTGGACTGATGAGCTGTTTTTGAAATTCGAACTGACGAGACTATTTTCACATTCGGACTAGCGAACCTTTGGACTAGCAAGTTGTTTTTTGAACTAGCGAGCCTTTTTCAAGGTTATATTTTCCCATTAAATAATGTGCTTGGACTAGCTAGCCTTTGGACTAGCGAGCCATCAGACTGGTGAGCAGACCCCGAACCAACATCTATAGGCAATAAAACCCAAGATCCAACAGGGTACAAAACACACCAATAATCAAATTTAAAACAAATGTCATGAACAATTAGTGGTCAAATCACTCTTATTTAAATTAATTTTGTACAATCTAGCTTTAAAACGCCAAACCAATTTTGTCAACTCCACAGATTCACTTGCGTCAGTCTGTCACACATACGACACACACCCATGATCATCGATCAATCATTATACATGTGCTGTCATTATCCTTAGCTAACCTTGTTAGAGCTTCAACAATCTTCAGCCATAGTGATTTGTGACATCTTCAATAACAATTTGAACAGGTGTGTTAATTATTGACTATCTATAACTTGATGAGGGATGACAATGTCACAGAGAATTATTTCCTTTGATTATACTGCTCCTGCTGTTGAGGTTACATTCTGCTTGGAGAGCATCCAAACTCTGCTGCACAGAAGGGCAGGACATTTATCAAGCAAGGTTGTGACCAGCCACAATCGGGACCAAAGTCAGTCAAAACAAAATGTTTTATAAGTTAGGTGATGAGCTGCAGTCTAACTGCAATCAATCAATGATACACTGTACTTGCATGACATGCATACCCCATGAAGGAGTCTATTCATACAGGGGACCAACAACTTTATGTCACTTCCGAACCACGAAGCAAGTAGAGTAAAGTTTCTTGCCCAAGGAACAGGGCATCAAAATAAATTTGGCTGTCTGGGAGCATGAAGTAATTCTGAAATATTTTCTGCAAGAAATTAACTGTTTGAGCGGCTTGCCGCGAAGCCCTAGCGGGTGGGGTCCAGGGGCCGCCTTAGGGCCCCTGGTGGGGTCCATGGGCAAAGCCCCGGCGGGGGTCCAGATGGCGGATCTCCCGGAAGCTCTTGGATTTTAGCTATATTTGAGGGCAAAAATCAGCATCCTGAGACCCCATGTCTTTCAATTTTGTAGCATGTTGAAAAGGTTTACAAAACATTTTAGCAATGTTATGTAGTTAAGCTGAGTACAAAATCACTTTTACTTTGTTGATTTAAAGCAATACTATAAAAATGAAGCGCCTCCTGTCCCCCATGATTTTTGATTTTTTTTTGCTTATTGGGTTTGTTTTTGGTAGATATGAATTTCTACAAATGATTTTGCTCAAAGATGTTTACTTTTTCTGTTATGGCCATTTGTTGAATTAAATTCGGGATCCCGAATTTAATTCCACGTGTATTAGTATAGGAGAGCATGCATGTGCTTTTTATCCATTTTTTGGTGGCAAACCAATTTTTTCACAAAATACACTTTTTGATCAAAATCTTAATAGCATTGCTTTAATTCTATAAAAAGTGTGTAGCCTGTTAAAAGTTACACTTTTGGAAACTTTTTAACCTGTGAACCAAACAGTGATATTAACCAATAGATGAAAATATATAGATATGGGTAATTAATCTTTTTCATAATTTCAGTATTTCATCCATTCTGGCAACAGATAAATTTGATTCAAATATTTTTTATACCAACTCATTGAGTTCAACTTCAGCAGCGTGGAACAGAGACTAGATTCAGGTTTGATCACACAATCAGCACGTTGGTTTTGCAAGTCTAGTAAAAGCTCGACAAAAAATGCAAAACTTGTTTTGTTTAATAACATTTTAGCAGATAAAATACAAATTGTAGTTCATGAATTTAATCATTAAAGGGTTAAATGGAAGAAATATTAACTTGACTTTACTTTCTTACGCTAAAATTGCTTACACCCACCATTTTATTATCTAGGACATGAACATCAACTGTTCCGCTAGCAGTTGCTCCATATTATTTTTGATGTGATTTTGTAGAAATCAGTAAATCTTATTTTTTTTTTTTTAAGAATTTTCAATTTTTTTTGACTGCCTCATTATTTTTCTGCCGGCCGTGATTTTTTTCTGGGCGCTCCCGTGGAATTTCGAAGCCCTGCCAAGGAAACAAGGAGACGAAAACTGCCCGGCCCGGGGCTCAAACCCAAAACCTCTGTATTACGAGACACGTGCTCTAACAGCTTGGCCACGCTCCCTAATTACTCCTTGATCCCAACTTTGAACAGAAACAGGTATACTGACAGGTAAATGTATTGGGAAGCTAAGGACACGTTTCTGGAAGAATCTTGAGTGAGTATAAGCTAGCTAACTAATGCCTCCTCAGTGTAATTCAATAACATTGGGGCTCTCCACACAGAAAAATCAATCTGTACTTCGCACATATAGATGTATGTAGATTAAACTGGACTTCAGCAAATGTACGCACGAGCGTTAGTGACTGCGCATGTACATATGCGTAGTTGCATTATTTCAATGCACAGACACACCCCAGTGTGTCAATGCGCGCATGTGGAGTAAATTCAGGTTGATGAGCGACCATGTGAACACAATCTGCACTTTGGAAATCTACATTCATCTAGATGCATCTACATTTGACACTTCCGTGTGGAGAGCCCCATTGTCACCAAATTCAGGTAATAAAATAGGCACTGGCACAATTTAGTTCAGACGTGATATGGGCCTTTACACGGTATGTGTACATATTTTGGTTAAAAAAATGAAATTATTCTTATGGAGTCTATGTTCTACTCATGCATTCCAAATTTCTCTGAGTGAGAAATATGGCAAAGGAGAGATAGTTCTGAAAGTTTCATCTTCATAGTGCAAGTCGTTTTTATGTTATGGCTGATTTAGCCGTCAAATATTACATATTTGGCATTTGTCAAACGTGAGATTTAAAAACAAGTACATTTTGAATGAATTTTGGAATGCCTACTACCTATCAAACTCTAACAATTGACATTAAATATTATAAACAACAGGTCAAACTCTCAAAAAATACCAAAAAAAGTTTTAATTTCATGTTTTTAATTTTCATCAAAGATTTGAGTAGAAACTGATAACGGTCGTAACATTGTATGTCAATGTTTTTTCATATCTTTGGATGCATGCAGATACAGCCTAGGTTTAAGATATCCAATTTGATTTGGCTTTTCTGAAATCATTGTGTAATGGTTAAGTTGCAGAAACATTAATTTGTGGCATAGGGATCATGTATTTCATCCTGCAAACATGAAATGGTAATGGTCGACCATGTATGTCAATTTTCTGTTTGACCGTTATTTCTCCCATAGGAAGCCAATGGGGAAAAAAATTAAATTTACTATATAGTACTGAAATTACATTTGATTATCTTGCTTCAACACAGAGATACATAATATCAACCTAGTTTAATGATTTTAGTAGATTTAAACAAATTAAACACATTTTACTTTTTTTGAAAATCTCACACTAATATGTACAAATACCATGTAAAAGCCCATATGACATGGTTTCAGATTTGACTTAGATTTCACTGCCAAAGTGTGAAAAAATTAATATCTTGGTAAAATAAACCATGTTGAAGGTCTAAGATGTCATTTCTAAGGTAAAAGTGAGTGTAGATTATTATTTTGTAATCAAAAATCCTGTATCATACACTGTTTTGCTGCGAAATTTGGATTTTTGGACGATTTTGCCTAAAAAACACACTTTGTACACTTACAGTGTCTATATTATACATAGATATGACCCTTTATAATGTTAATATATCAGTTAAGGATAGTAACTAATGAATTCAATCATTTGTTTTGTAATTTATTTCATAATTTGCGTTCCAGAATCATTCAAGTTTGACATGTCTCGTGACAATTGACGTGCAAAAATGATCAGTTTGGGACAAAAAAATGTCTTTGCACAATCATATCTCTAGATAGCAAGGGTCTACAGCAATGATTTACCTGTCAGTTTATGCAGAATTTAATAAGCTTTAAATTGATACCAAACTATCTTCATTTGAAGTACAAGAAATATTCAAAAACTACAAAAATGTTTCCCCTACCCCTTACATTTTCCGTTGCGTGAAAAAATAATCGTTGTTTAGTAAAATTGAGAGTACAAGAAAACAAAAAGAGCTATAGCTCTGAAAATTTAATCAATTATGCACAGAGCAAGTTTCCACATATGTATGGTATTAAGTTGTTGTTATCCTTTCTAAAATTTGAGAAATTATTTTTTTTTTCAATTTGCGGTATCAAAAATTTACTCAAAATTTAGCATTTCGAGAATCCGCGAGAAAAAAACAAAAAATGCGACACTCATGAAAAACTGATCGATTATAGCCAAGATATATTTCTACATGGATACGGCATCAAACTTGGTCCATAAATTGCATAATTTTTGAAAAATTATTTTTTTTTCAAAGGAGCAAATACTTAATTTACACAAAATCACGAACGTTTAACGTAAGAACTATTGCGCAATAATGCGCGCCGCGGCTGGTATTTGTATACCAATCAGATGTCAGAGCTGCAAGAGAACACTATATTTGACATTATAAAGACCTGTTATTTGTGTATAATGAAGGTTTGATGGTCTCAAAGTACAAGTAGATATTGTGTTCATTTCCATATCAGGATTTTTCAAATTTGGCCATTTTTGGGCAATATCGGCCCTGTATTAGTCAATGGGGCAAAATTTCAAGTTCAAGATTTTGCATTTTTGAGTTCATATTTGAATTCTACATAAAATTTTAGCATAAAAACATGTGCCATTCTTTATTTAAAGCTTCTTTATTTTTTCTCCCTTATGGCAGTAAAACCTAAGTCAAATTTGAAACCATGTCATATAGGATTTTGTAGTAATTAAGAAACGTTTGACACAATACTAAAAACACGGCCTTAGCAAATAAGCTTCAGTTTTTATTTTAGTTCTGCTTATTGATCTTTCCTTATTGAGAGGTCTACACTTTTTCATGGCTCTTAATATGCAATGTATGCAACTTTAATTTAAGTTCTGAAATCAGTGAACAGTTATCAGTTTCTACTGCAGCACATGGGTCTTTAAATTATAGGGTGATCAATTTCTGTGAACATGGACTTGCTGCATTGGTAGAATTTCATAATAGGGTTAGGAGAGTCAATTTGGACACTCCCTGGAGTATGTGCATGCGTGTTTGGATTAACCTGTGCAGTTTGTGTGAATCATTTTACAGTTTACAACATTCAAATTAACTATTGTGTTTTCTGTTGCCATAATTTTAGCCCTGCTGCTCAGAGTCTGTCCCTGATCTTCGTGGTTTTCTATGCCATTTAGAAGAACAGAGACGTATTAACAATATGGACGACTTCTTGATCTCTTTAGGTTTTAAAACAAAAATAAAATCAAGAGCAAAGTTTGTTTGCTGACAGCAAATCTATGGTGCAATCTATATAGCCCTAGTACGCTATACTCAATGGGTTGTGTGAGTTATCCCGCTCCTCAGACACAAGTGAGTTGAGCTGCACAAGTACTTTTTACCCATAGATTAAAGAAAGTACAAATAGGAAATGTGACAATTTGCACTCCAAAATTTTGGCTAAATTAGGAGATTGCCCCACTCTGGCGCCAAACCTGGACAAACACTGCACAAAAGCATAGTGACCCTGCTGTGTTCTGGTCGTGAACTCCATTACTTCATTACAGCGCAATTATCTTACATTTTTTCCACCAATTGTGTGTATGCAAGCAATGGCACTTGACTGACTCGATAGCTGTATATTCAGTAAAACTACTAATCTGTTTATTTTTTACCTACCAATACCATTTATATCGCATAATCACCAATTCCTGTCCACTATGTTGGGAGTGAGGTGGATAGGATTCTTATTCAAGAACTCAACATTTGAGATGGCTGGACCGGAGCTTGAACCCACAAACTTTTATTTTCAGTCCATTGATATATTCAATTTCTAGTAAGTTAAAAAAAAGCCTCCTCGTAAGAAAAATAGGGGAATTTTTACTGAGAATAAATAAAATACATCAACAGTTTATCTATGCTCTTCTTAAAATGTTGTAATTGCTATGAAGATTAAAATGTTGTAATTGCTATGAAGATTAATATATAGGCCTATTCAATAAAATTCTAACACTGGCACACCATTTTGTGTAGGTTACATATATATAAATTTACCATCATTACTGATGCTAGACATGTAAATTAAGACTAAATCAATTTCAAAATAGTGATCAAACAAGTCTAACACTTCCAACCTAGTACTTTTTACAGTTGTTCTTTTTACAAACACCAATTTATTGCGATTGGATCCTTGACCTATCCAAAACCCCAAGATTTCCTGTCTTAGCACCATGCTTAGTGTGATTCTGCCTACATGTAATTTGATATGATCTTTTTCACGACTTATTGCATTAAATAAACTTCCGAGCAATAATTAGGAAAAGCTGTTTCCCACATGAGACACAACTGATGGGAGAGTCATCTATCTCTTCCTTATCAACTGGGTCTAAACCTCTTTAATCCTTGTACTTCTGAGCTAGGCAATCTTTCTGCACGCTATTCTCATTGACCCATGGTGTTTTATTTTATGTTTGCAAGATATTTACATTAAAAGCAATTGCTATCATATTTTATATACCTCATATATAGATTCCTGTCCTCTGATTGGTTAAAAGTGAGGGTCTAGATTTAATTAGGCCCTATAAATTTACTATACCCAGGCATATTTTTCACTAGGCCCACTCAATGTATTTTGCGTCGTGTAACTCGAGTGACTATAAGCATTCATGGTTTAACACGTGCTGCAGTGCGTAAGCTAGTTACAACTTGTGTGCACAATGCGACACTGTCAGCACTGAAAGGAGAAACAAATATCGTAAATTATCATTGGGCGCTTTGAGTGCTAAGATGGTTCTTTTAACCAACCAGAGGCAAAAATCTATATATTCGGTATATAAAACGTATATTGACTGCTTTTTGTTCCGGGTATGGTCATTCGCTTCTCAGACACTGTCTTTAATATTTTGCAGGCGAGTTATTAAAAGCTCTCCTGGTGATCTTAAGGAGAGCTGTAAGAGAGTGATTTAAAAAACTCCTCTGGTTCAAATAAGGGGAGCGGTTGTGGGAATAACAATCTCTGCGTAGAAGCCTGGCGTAGAAGTATTCAATAGACTGTAACTGTTATTAGCAGTAAAATTATGCAATAATAGAGACAGTACCATGAATGGGCTATTACAGTAGTTACAAGTAGTGCTAAGGGCTTCTAAACAACTTCAAGAAGTAAGAGCTACATGTAGTACCTTTAAGATGTAAAATTTTAAATTTGTATAAATGACTGATGACTTTCAGCTTTATTTGTTACTCAATAAAAGGATGAAGACATAAAGTGAACAAAGTTTTGTTTTCTAAACTTGTTTTATAACAATACATGCTTAAATCATTTAAAAACAAACATGTGCAATGAACCATATTTAAGGCTGAGTTTATTACTGTCGCCAGGTGGCCCTTCATCAGAGTATTGGTGAAAACTATTTAGTGCTATGTGTAGTCCGTTAGTATCATCATGGTTGCATAATTCTGCACTCTCTCAGCCAGCGTTTTGTTGAGAATTTTAATGTAACGATTGGACACCTATCACTATCCAGAAGCACTATTATAAATGTCAAACACCATTTTCTATTGTTTTATTTAATGAAACATTGACTGATGATTGCATGTACAACGATTTTTATAGTAGAATCTTTC